>SNQJ01S0047605.1:65063-76610 GCA_010110895.2 Picea sitchensis
TCTAGATCTAGGGAAAGAGTAGTATTATGTCACGTTTTGTTCCAGATCCAGGTGGATCTGGGGAGATTGGTCTGTGTCCGCACTCACGAATTTATCCTTAAACACTAGAACAAGATTCTTTACCAAATATTTCAATGCAAATTGATTTTTATAAAAGTTAAATAATCCTCCTAGAAGTTAGTGTCTTAACTTATATAGAGAATAAACCATAGAAATTCCTTCACTCTATATGGTGATGTAGTTGTGCTCAACTTGTGAAATATTCTTAGTTGTGAAAGATTCTTAGTCTCAACCTTCAACATGAATTGACATAGATAACTTGACTTGACCGAATAAAAAAAAGTCTAGGGCCTCTTGACCATAATAAATTACTAGTACTAAAGAAAATAAACAAACACTCAAGGACCCAAAGACTTACTAGAAGCAAACACACTGACTTGAATCAAACTTGCAAAACGAAGAGAAACTAAAAACAAAAATTGTCTGAACCCATACAACTCCATATTATAGGATCTAAATCAAACTTCAGCATGAAGTAGAAATATAGGGATTCAAGTGAATTCCATTCACCCATCTAGGTTTAAGAACACCATCTCAGTGGGCCCATTGGACTACACCTAAGTCTCTAATTTATGCAACTATAAATGGTCCCAAGTAGTGCATTTGTAGCTTTACAAGATTATTTAAATATTTTTTGCCATATAAGAGGACTAAATCTCCTTTAGAAAATGACTTGGTCTTGATATAGTGATCATGTTATGCTTTATACCTTTCCTTCTCTTCATATTGATGAAAATCAACCATTAACTAATATTATTCTAATTGCATTAACTAAGCTAGTTGTTTTGCAACTAGCTCTTCATATATCATATGGGTAGCATGGGAAATATAGAGATAGGAACCAGAGATTCTATAGGAACAATAACCTCATGACCATACACCAACTAAAAAGGTTGTTTCTTATGTAATTTATTGGTAGTGGTCCTATATTCCCATAATACTATAGGAATTCTCTCATCCCAACCATCTCTATTATATAACAAAATTTAGTCAAAACCTTACCTAAAATATTATTAAATATTCTCTAGTCTCATTAGCCTAAGGATGATAGGGGATACTTTTATGATGCTAGATAATAAATTCCCTACTCAAAGTAGCTATAGTGGTGTTCAATAAGTTCCTACCTTAGTTACTGGTCAAATTCCTCGAGCAACCAAACCTTCTAATAAAATTCTCAAAAATAAATTTGGCTACATTATCAATCATAAAATCCTGTGTAGGTACAACTTTTTCTCATTTAATGAGATAATCACTTGCAGTAATGATATTTCAATCTTTAGAATTGGAAAGTAGGAGGTTTAATATATCCCACAAAGTCAATATATCATTTCTCAAAAGGTTGTAGGTCCCTTACTGGATTCAAGGGTAGTTCATCTCTCCTATAAGGTTTACCTACTTTTTGATAGACATCATAAGTTCTATCATACTCCTTAGAGCCCTTAAATATGGTTGGCCACCTAAGACTATCTTGGACAATATTGTGATGTATTACTTATCCTCCAACATTCCCTCTTGCAACTCCTTGATGACATTCCCATAGAATATCATTCCTTTAATGATCCATCACACATAGCTAAAGAATACCATCAATCCCCACTTTTTATAATTGTTCTGTGATTAATATTATAGGAATTCCTATCGTATTCATCTGTAGTTGTAGAAGGTTCATCTACAACTATCTAAATTCCTATAGTATTCCCATAATACTATAGGAATTCACATAGTTGTAGATGAATCTTCTATAGTAGCTATTATGTACCAAAGTAGACTACATCTATTTAACATTATTTGGTGTAAGTAGATTCATAATGACAAAAATCATGGAACGGTCAACCAATAATCCTTCCTTACATACAATGTGTCCCAACAAAATGCCAAATGGTACATAGAATATGCACTTCTTAAAATTTAGGGAGATCTATAGTTGCCTACATTTATCAAGCATTAACTTCAACAACCCAATATGTTCCTTCAATAATTTATATACAATTCAATCATCCATATATACCTCCAAAAAATTGTGAATGAAATCTCTAAAGGTTTTAATCATACGTTTCTTCTAGACATTGAAATTGTGACCATTGGACTTCTTACTAGGGTTCAACAATATATACAAGAAATGCACTAGTTTTTCTCAACAAATAAATTCCAAGCACCAATGGAATAATTTAACCAATCCCATGAAATCAAAATTCACCTCCAAAAATTAGTTGTGTAGACACATTGCTATACCACTTGAAACTGTACTTGTTGATGCCACATTGGAATCAATCCAACACCACCATTATCTTGTTGGGCTCTAGTAGAAAAATTTTATTTGTTTAATTGACTCTAGAAAACTATTTTTTGTGTAAAAAGTTCAATTAAAAATTCAGTTGAAATTATAAATTAAAAACTTAGTGTCTTGAACTTAAAAATTTTTACCTCTTTCCTAGAGTTTCCCAGATATATTCCCTGATAATTTACATCCTTAGGGCTGATATGAAATATAATAAAAAAAATAGCAACAATAGATGATATTTCACTTCTTAACAACCCTAATCCACTAGGCAATTCAAGAGAAAATATATCAAGCTTATGCCACAAGTTTCAACATTCTAGGGAAATATTATCATGCATAAACTAGATCTAAAAGTCACGTTCTATGATTGATGGTGTTATAGGGAGTACAAGCAAACATGTCTTTGTCATATATATCTTCATTGAGTGAGGGAATTTCAGGTAGAATAGAGGAAAGTGAGACATCTAGTAGGTCTAATAGGCGAAGATCAACTAGAGGTGAGAAGATCAGAAGAAAATTCCATAGACACATGGAATTTTTTCTTGCAAAAGGGGGATCATGTTCTTATGATCATGAGAGAATAGATGACTTTGAGTTTCCCTTGAGGTACAAACATATAGTGAAACGATGGGTACCGAAGGATCTTCTTGAAATAAACAATGATTTTTGTGTAAACGAAACTATATATCGTATTGATCCATCATCATTACATGGTTTGGGGCTATTTTCCATGGATGGAATAAAGGTCTGTTATGACGGATTAACTGAATTGATGGATTACATCGGACCCTGTTATATTTACAAATATTGGATACTAATAGTCCAATATACAAAATGTATGTGAAGATATGGCTTGGATGGAAATTATATACAACTAAAAGACAATGATCAAAATAAAGGAGGAACTATCTATATGGATGGAAGGCCAAAAATAGCAGGGAATATTGTAGGGTTTATAAACAGTACACGACCCGCGACCACAAATAAGCGACCCAATTGCATATTTGAGGGGCGTGAAGGAAACCGTGTATTCATATGTGCAATAAAATCAATAGTTGTAGGGGAAGAGCTATTGATTGATTACAATTTGAATCGAATAGATACAGATGTTTCTATTATGGGGGTGGTATGTATACTAATTTACCCAACCTATAAACAATGACTCTTATATTTTATTATTTTCATTATGTTATTTACGGTGTTAATCCATTTGGAGAGCTTCGGTATGTTTACTTAGTGTGGCCTATTTTTGTTATCAACAATAACATTCCTCCTTGGATGTCAATAAAGAGGGAGGATTTCTCATACATTTTAATTTATTTCTCATGATAATGATCATAGTTCTAATTTTACTATAATGTGGCAGGTTGGTCGTTGTAAATCAAAACCAACCTTAGAAATGTAAACGAACAACAATTTCCGAATGGCATTTAATGTGCATTTTATTTATGTGGTGATCAATTATTTTATTTGTTTACATAACTGAATTATCATTTATTTTGTTGAATATGTAGTCAGTGGTACATGATGTTGATGATGATTCACTCGGCGAAATGAATTTGTATGAATCCCCCGAACCTATGGTTTTAATTAAAAAAAAGATCAATAAAGCAAACAAGGAACTAGCTCACTTGTTAGAAATTCTAGATCAAACTTGTGAGGTCGAAGAAAGGATCAAAGAAGTTATGACAAGGCTTAAAACATATAAGGTAATAACCATAATTTCAAGTGGTTTTATTTTTATGTCATAAGATCAATTATGAAAGATTAATTTTTAACTTTTACATTATCTAAACGAAAAAATGTTCTCTTTCTTATATAGAGATTTTTGGATCCTATTGACCTCAACATGCATGGTGTTGGTAGTAGTGGAACTGCACAGATGCCACAGGGTCCCAACGTAGGCCCTCGTAAATCTATCAAGATGCAGTTATTCATATCTCCACCTTCCACACCATTAGGTGGGAACTACAACACGCATACCGAGGAAGCAGCCACACAGGTAGGCTCTAGAGGTGGTGATGGAGACGAGGTTGATGATTTGACCAACTATATGGTTGTTTTTCCTAAAGAAAGACGTGTGACCAACATGGGGACCCTTAAGGGAACATTTATGGTCAATGAGGAAGGGCTTCCATTAAAGTAAGTTAAATTCCCAGGTAATTTTTAAAATTTTAATTGTTTCATGTTATCTATGTAGACAAATAAAAATCGTCTAAATAATTATTTTTAAATTAATAATCATATAATATTTTGCATGTAGGGAACACCGATTTTTATAGGTCCTTGGAGAATAAGGCATTGCTGATTTTTGGGCCCACCATACGGGAGATGTGGAATTCCCATAATTCTAACCTCAAAAGAGAATTCATGGATTATCTTGAAAGCCTTTTTGGTGTAGACACATTTAATAATACCTTGGCCACCTCCGCAGCTGGCCAATGTTTAAAATATACGCAAGAAACGTATAGGAAACACTTGAAAAAAAATGATAGGTACGATCGTCCTCTAATGATTCTAGAGAGGGAGTTGAAGGCCCTCATTGAGGACACAAAAGAAAAGAAATTAACAGATGAAGGAAAAACACCCTATAGTCCTAGAAGGTAAATTACAATTTCAATTCAATGCCTTCAATTCTTTTTAGATGTAAATAAAATTGTGGTATATATTAACATACTTGAAACTTTTTTTTATGGTCCTTTTCCACTGTCAGCTTGGGAATGCCATTGCGGCTAAGGCCTAAACCCTAGCCGTCTTCGCTCTGGTTTCTCGACTGCAGGGGCGCGGATTCGTTTGTAGAAGTAGGTCATATGCCGCGGATCGGCGTGAGCATCCCCCCTGCGTTTTTTCACGCATTTTGGAGAAGACATCGACCTCCCTCTGCGAGTTTACTGGTGGACGGCGCCTCTGTTTGCTGGTGGTCGGTGCCTCTGTGATTTGTTTGCTGGTGGTCAACGCCCTGCTACGGTGGCTCCAAATCCGATTGCTGAGATGGAAGAAGATCCTTTGGAAGCATTCAAAGCGTTAGTCCACTCGGCAGGACCAAAATCCAAGCCTTCTTTCTCGTCTAAGTTTGTTAAGAAGAGGGAAGAGATCCCTTCGCTGGAGCTATCTCCAGAGGAGCCATGCAATATTGCCCTTCTTCTAGCAGAAAATGCCCTCATTGGAAAGTTTACGGGGTTATGCCCCAGCCCCAAAACGGTGGAGGCATGGATGGATGATCGTTGGAAGTCGTTGATACAAGGAAAATTCTCTACGTGCGCAGTAGGCAGGGGTTTTTTTGTCTTCATCTTCTCGAGGACAGAGGATCGTGATCTAGTTTTCAGATCTGGACCCTATTTCATGGGGGCGAGAGGGTTGTTCTTAGCCCCCTGGACTCTTGACTTCAATCCCGGAGCCGAGATCACCGCAGCCCCTGTTTGGGTTAGGCTGCCCCATCTTCCCTTGCATCTCTAGGGGAGAAGTTCTCTGGAGGACATCGACAATAAGATAGGGCATTTCCTAGATAGTGTGGAGCCGAAAGGGGATCAGTATACCTACGCTCGAATTTGTGTGGAGGTTAACCTCGAGGAAGGCCTCCCGGAAGCCATTAAGCTCTCCCTGGGGGAATGGTTCCATATCCAAGAGCTGGACTATGAGCAGATTCCTTTTAAGTGCCTCCGGTGCCATGCTTACGGTCATTTTGCAAAAAGCTGCCCCAAAGCCTCTGAGGTGTCGGGACCAGTCAAAGAAGATGATTTTCAGCCAGTATCTAACCGACGAAGGCAGCCAAGGTGAAAGGATCCACTACCCCAGGCTCAGAAGGCCAGTCTATCAGCAGAGGCAACTCTAGAAAATAAAAACAGCTTTGATGCGTTGAAGGAAGATGAAGCCCTAGATCCAGAAACAACAGCAGTTAAGGGAAATCCTCCGGCAGATGAAAGCCTTCCAGATTCCATCCCCCCAAAGTCGGTAGCAGCAAGAGAATTTCGGGCCTCAGATCCGGAGCCCCCTGCCCCTGCAGGTCTGGTTGTTTCAGTCCCCTCTAGTAGCTCTGTGGAAACTTCTGAAACTGAAGACATCTCAGTTCCGTCTCCACCCCTTACCCAAGGGCGAAATACCAACAAAGCACGCAGAGAAAAGGAGGCGGCCTCCAACATTTCTTTAGGTTCTCAGAAAAAGCTGGACCCCTTTTTTAAGGGGAAAATTTCATCCTCCGTCGTTTAATGCTTTGTTTCTGTCTTCTAATGTGCTCACAGTTTGTGAGAATTTACTCATGTATGCATTTTTTGTCATTTTCTCGAATTAGCTCAAGCAGAAAATGGGAATGGACTCCCAATACATTCACAAGAAGGTTGGCAGCACTGTTATAGGTCACCAACCTTCTTCAGATTTGTAACTCTTTGATTCTGGCTTGCCAAAAAGCTGCTTAATACAGCCTAACCGTTCTCGTAAAAAAAAACATACTTGAAACTTTTTATGATAGGTTGACTTACACGTCAAAGGAAACAAAATCAAGGATTTCCAAATGTGGCCAACAAAGGCTAGGCCAGGGTAGCTACTTGAAGTTGCAGTCACAAATTGTAACTACCCAAATATCTTATTTGTACTGCCTTTAAAATTTTAGGTAATTGCAGTGAATAAAATTAAAAATAGATAATCTTACGAAATGCAGGGTGACGATTTTGGTACTGAAACCATGGAGGAAGACCTCCAACTTGGTTACAAGTACGGATATAAAGTTGTATTTGAACACCGGAAAAGCTTGGGGCAGTTACCAAGAACCACTTTGCAGGATAAGGTAAATAGAATTCAATCCACATTAACCTTTATTATTAATATAATACAGTCATGTTTGATATCATCGATAAATTTAATGTGTTACAACTTTGTTTTAATCATGGGAGCAACACTGTCAACCAACGCACTAGTATTGGACAGTAGTGCATTGATAGCAGTTTGCAACCAAAATATTTTTCTCCCATGCAGTTCCATTCCACTAGGGTGCAACCCCATGATGGTTCTACGACTGAGGCACATGACGGTAATATGGCTATATTTTAATCATATACTTAATAATTTCATAGTTATACATTTTGTACTTCTATTGTTTTTACTTATACATTTATGATTGTCCTTATAAAGTTTGTGTTCTCAATGGCAGAGAATTTTTTACTTGAGGGTCATACAGTTGAAGAGGAGCACAGGGGGGAAACCATTCCAATGGTGCCGACCAATGCACTAGGTAAATAATGACATTGCAGGTGTTTTTTTAATATTACTGGAATAGTTCAATAATATTTTAAAATTAACCATCTAAATTTTAAAAAATTTTCTTTTGTAGGTGATGCCTCATCACAATGGCCTCCATTACCTCATGATTACCCCATGACCAGGCATGATCTACGTGAGAGGGCACAATCACAATCAGATTTTGAAGAGCACCCAGAGAATGAAGACATAGATATTGATGAAATGCTTAGGAATTTTAGACCTAAGAAGATGAGGTTGGCTAAAACTAAATGATGATGTACAATATTTTAATAATTATTTATAAAATCTATTTTCTATGAAATACCCTTTTGTACTTGTTGGGTCGCCAAGATGTCATTCTTTTACCAACCTTTTACTTCACTTTTCACTATATTCCTCTTTCCCACAGCCTTACATTAAGACCATCTTCATGATTACATATGAGTTTAGACCTGTTATTTTCCAAAGCATTCATTTTAGTATTTTGAGTGAGTTTATGATTAAATATTGGAATTAACATGTTTTCACTTATATATCAAATTGGGATGAGTTCTATGATGTTTACAGGTGCATTTTAATAATCCAACCAAGTCATATGATGGAATAGAATAAAGCCTCTTTTCAAATCAATTTCCATTCTCTAGTTTTAAATGTAAACTTATTTAGTGTAGTGTATGATGTTATGGAATAGTTGTTACTTTTCTCTGAGGAGAATTGAGCTCACTCCAAATGGATCAAGGAAACATTTTGTTTCATTGTAAACAGTTGTGAATATTGGTATGTATATATGTTTGTTTTTTCTATAAATATTTCGATAGATTTATATTCTAGGTATTGGGGAATTGAGAGTGATGTGAGCGGGGGGGGAGGCTCCATAAGAGCTTCCACCTTCATGTGGTTGGCCCTGTTCAATAGAGAATAATTTATTAGAGTCGTTTAATATTGGAGCAAACCTCCCTTGATCCAATGGAGCAACAACAAAGTCATTGTTGATTTTGTTCTTGCTACTTCAAATCAATGGAGGGAGTTTGATAAAATATTAGATGCATGGCTCCAATAAATTATTCTCGAAACCAAGAGGAGCTCATTCAGGTATGTTCTGACACTCTCATAAAACTGCATCTTAGAGTAAATAATTAGCTACAAATATGACTTGTATTGATTTTGTAGATATTTATGGAGGTTGAATGTTTTTGGCAGGTATTTTAATATCTTTCTTCATCAAGTGAGGGAATCTCAAGAAAAACAGAGGGTCATACAACTGAAGAGAAACATGCGGGGGAAACCATTCCAACTGTGTCAACCAGTTCATCAGATTAGGTGTGATTTCTCCTTTCAACATAGTTTATATAGCCATCAATTCTGGTTATGTTTAATGTTTATGAATTGTTATGTGATTATTTATTAATGCAAGGTTTTCTATATGATAATTTATTTAGGTATATCATCTATTTAGTACTTTTTATGTTCTCTCCTTGCATCCAATAATGGTAGATACAATTCCATTTATATTGAGTGAAAGAAACCTTAGCTTCCTGTAGGGATTGATGAAGCATTAGTTCATGCATCTACTGCTAGGGCATACATTTGAATGGCTATTACTCTCACCACTAATCTCAAGAGCATGCAAAGGCTTCATGAATATTGTAAAGACATTGTGATAAAAAAAATTGTACTTTGTAATAAGATGTTGAAGAATCGACATTCAATATTGAACATATTTCCTTGAAGAATACTCCATATCATGTAAAGATTTTTTATGAATCGACGTTGAAGGTTGATAGGATTAATGGTATAAATATGATTTTCTTTAGTGTGTATATTTTGAAGGACTCTTAGAGGAAGAGAAAGAAAGACAACTTTTTATGTGAGAGCCATTACAAGAGTTTAATTTGTTTTTTGGTTTACTTTAAGTTTCAAAAATTTGGATTCACAAGCTCATTTTCATTGGTTCTCACCCACTCGCACTTCTTAAATCCCTCACATTTTGTTGTAGTTTCACTTTCAAAATAAAGTTTTTTTCTTCACCTCCGTTATGCAGGAACATTTTCTAGAAATGCATGCTAAGAAAAATGGATTGGCATCGTATCTAACATTTATGGTTTGTATGAATTAAAGAGACATGGAGACCCTTTATTCATGGGAAAATTCAAAGAGACATGGATATCCTTTGAAAACTCATATCTAGAATCTGTCCCCATTCAGTTTCATCAAAATTTAAAACGACAAAAGAAAATTTCCATTAATTGGTCTAGAGATATGAGGAAGAATGATGAGAATATACTTGTGGATATTGAACCTCAACTATAAATCTATGGTTTTCTCACTAAAGACAAATGTATGGAAAGTTACTTGTGTTTTTTTATTGTATATAGATAACATCAATAGATTTAGTGGCTACACCTTGCTCAATGGTTGATGCAATACAACTTATAATTGTTCTACCAAAATGAGATCATATAAATTTATTTATGGAAAAAACCCTCCTTCCATAGACTCATATTTCTTAGGCACGTCCAAAGTTCAAAAAGTGGATTGCACACTTGAACAAGAGCCACCATTCTTCACACATTTAAAGACAATCTAATTTGGATTTAAAATTGAATGAAGCAACAAGTCGATCAACATTTCTCTAGGCATTCTTTTGAAGGCACAGATTAGGTGTTTTCTTATCTCCAATCATATAATAAGACCTCTTTCAAAGCTAAGGGCCCCCAAAAACTAGAGCCAAAGTTTTGTCAACCCTTTATACGAGTCCATTTATATTCAATGAAAGAAACCTTAGCTTCCTGTAGGGATTGATGAAGCGTTAGTTCATGCATATATTACTAGGGAATACATTGGAATGGCTATTACTCTCACCATTAATCTCAAGAGCATGCAAAGGCTTCATGAAGATTGTAAATACATTGTGATAAAAAAAATGTACTTTGCGGCAAGATGTTGAAGAATCAACATTCAATATTGAACATATTGCCTTGAAGAATACTTCATATCATGTAAATAATTTTATGAATTGGCGTTGAACATTGATAGGATTAATTGTATAAGTATGATTTTCTTTAGAGTGTATATTTTGAAGGACTCTTTGAGAAAGAGAAAGAAAGACAACTTTTTATGTGAGATTCGTCACAAGAGTTTAATTTGTTTTTTGGTTTACTTTAAGTTTCAAAAATTTGGATTCACAAGCTCATTGTCATTGGTTCTCACCCACTCGCACTTCTTAAATCCCTCACATTTTGATGTAGTTTCACTTTCAAAATAAAGTTTGTTTATTCGCCTTCGTTATGCAGGAACATTTTCTAGAAATGCATGCTAATAAAAATGGATTGGCATCGTATCTAACATTTATGGTTTGAATGAATTAAAGAGACATGGAGACCCTTTATTCATGGGAAAATTCAATGAGACATGGATACCCTTTGAAAACTCATATCTAGAATATGTCCCCATTTAGTTTCATCAAAATTAAAAAAAAAAAAAAAAAAATTCCATTAACTGGTTTAGAGATATGAGGAAGAATTATGAGAATATACTTGTGGATATTGAATCTCAAATAGAAATTTGTTAGCTAAGAGAGGTCCACGGTTTTCTCACTAAAGATAAATGTATGGAAAGTTACTTGTGTTGTTTTATTATAGATAAATAACATCAATAGATTTAGTGGCTACACCTTGCTCAATGGTTGGTGCAATACAACTTATGATTGTGCTACCAAAATGAGATGATATAAATTTATTTATGGAAAAAAAAATCCTTCCATAGGATCATATTTGTTAGGCACATCCAAATTTCAGAAAGTGGATTGCACACTTGAACAAGAGACACCATTCTTCACACATTTAAAGACAATCTAGTTTGGATTTAAAATTGAATGAAGCAACAAGTCAATCAAAATTTCTCTAGGCATTATTTTGAAGGCACATATTAGGTTTTTTATTATCTCCAATCATATAATAAGACCTCTCTCAAAG
>SNQJ01S0047606.1:6522-25930 GCA_010110895.2 Picea sitchensis
GGGCTCTTTAGGGCACAATTAGGTCTTTGACCAGCCTCCCCACGCAGATTGAGCTCGGATTTGGTGTCAAATCGACTTGGGAGCCGATCCATTAGTGGTTGGGAGGCCGACCAACTTCATAAATGCGTCGTTTGGCAGGCGCACGGGTTTTGCACCCCATAGCCGCGCATATGCGCTTCAGTTACGAAGATGTTGCGCGCGCGCGCTCGCGCCCAGTGGGTGCCAAGCGCCTTTTAATTTTTTGGCCATTTTGTATAGTTTTGACCCTTTTGCTGTCCTGTGGAATTAACCTTGTGCCATGAATGACTGTTTTTCTGTGCTGACAATGCGGAGTTCTTGTCGCTCTGTGCGGATGAAATTTCAGTGATAACAGATGCCCCCTGATGGATGAGGTTAGGAACAAAACGTATAGCCGAAATTCATCAATGTTTCTTTTAATGAGAATGGTGTTGTAAGGGAGAGCAAGAGTGAGACCGTGTAGAGAAATCCGTTGGAGAAGAGAGGGACTTGTAGATCCGACCTTCCACAAAGTGTGAAACAATATACAAATGTGTACAAACGAGGCGGGCATGCCCCATGCTCGTGTAATGCAACTTTGAAGAGAAAATGTCTGAATTGTTGATGTAGACGACTGCAACGCCCTCGGGGTCGGAATGATAATTCTGCAAAGGAACATACTCTGAACCAGTGGTAATGGTCGTGGAAGTAAACAACGACAGTGATGTGGGCAGTGGTGGCCCTACCAAGTCAGAGGTCTTCAGCAATTGAGGAAAAAACTGCAATAGTCGCAAAGTAAGACCCACCGCAACATGAGAAAGTGTTGGCGTCGAATGTTGCGGGGGTCAACGACATCAGGGAGAAATGGTGTTTCCCCCTGTGCCATCTAAGATCGCTCATTGAATGGGAAATGAGGACCAAGATACTGTTGCCCTTTTGGAAAAGTGTGCTGATGTCGACAAATGGGAGACGCGACTCCCAGAAGCAAAAAGGTACTCCGTGGAATCTACTGAGGTGAAGAGGTGGCAAAGGTACATGGACAAAGTCAAGAAGTGGGATGACTCAAGACTGCCCTTGGGTGGAGGATATATGAAAGAAACAGTGGCCGCAACCATGTAACAAGGTCGAGTGTCAGGGGGACGACAAGACCAGCGCTAATTTGTGCCAGAGGCAGGACAAGGTGATCAAATTCAGAGGATAAATGGTAGGTGACCTGGGTAGTACTCTGAAGAGATAGACGATGCCGGTGAGGGTGAATGAGAAGTGATNTCAGTCAAAGTCCATTTTTGTAACCTTTTGGGGACCAAAAGGTCCTTTAGTGGGGAGGTGTGATCCAGAATCGGATCGAGGAGCCTGAAAGGGCTAAAAAAGGCTCAAAAATTAAAGTTCTTGGAATCGGCCAAAACCAATTCCATTACGACCAGCTCGTTGCGCTGATTCTGACCATATATTTACTTTCTCAAATAGACGTTGTATGCGAAAGTTATCGCACTATGACCACTTTCCCAAACAACTAAAAAGTCAATAGTCAAACTGGAAAAAAGTCAATGATGACGTTAGCATGACATCACCAAGTTGACATCAGCATAGTGACATGTGGCAGCATGGTAACATGGTGATTGGATAGTGACATACCAATAGCATGTTGACACGTGGCATCGGAGGACAACAAATGGTTGGGTGCCACATGGCCCAGACATGGACTGCCACGTGGCAGCCATTGGTTGGACATTTGGTTCATTGCAAAAATTATTGTGGAGTAGCAGGAATCAAAACAATGACCTCTCCCAAACGAGATATGAGCTTTCACAAAGGCCCCAATTTCCAACTTGCCAAAATGGTTCTTATTCAATGTAAGCCACTTTAGTTTTAATAAAGTATATGTAATATGTGGAGGGCGGAAAGGGGCTGGGGCTAAGCCCCAGCCCATGGTTTCTTTGTTTACTTGTGACCACAATGGATAGGGTGTGGGTGCCTTGCTTTTAACCACTCGATCCCGAGTTTACAACACTCTCCACCATATAACTAGGGGCTTATCCCTACAAGGGCGTGTGAGATTTCTTGGTTAGACTGAGGTCACATACTTTTCGCCCCAAAACTAGGAGCTAGCGCAAGTTTAGGGCCAACGCTTGGCCATATATAGCTATAATATGACCATAATAAGGGGGTGTGCACCAGTCAAGGGGGATAAAGCCCAAATTTAAACATAAAGTTGGTTTTTTATATGGTTTTGGATTTTTTATTGTTTTTAAGCCTATTAATGGAGATTTTGGCCATTATTGGTAGATATTGGGCTCTTTTTGAGCCCAGATTTTGGGAGGAAGTTGGGGAAGGATAACCAACTTCAGATCTATATAAACCAAGCCTGTTTGAGGCCATGGAGGATAGTCAGAGTAGAGTTATGTTGAAGCAAAGCCAAGACAAAGCCATTTTTATGTAGGGAAGCTGTTGAGGAGCAAACGCTTGCAGGCCATTTCTGGGAGCTCCGGTCATCCGTTTTGCGTGTCGTTTCTTCTGTTGGGTTCTAGAGATATGGAAGAACATGACCAAATCAGTCTTGTAGCCTTATGTCACTGCTGCAATGTACTTATTGAGCTTAGAACAGAAATAAAGAAGCCTCCCCCAATGAGACAAAGGCCCAGAGATGTAGGCAATTTTGTGCCGAACCCCGTTATCACTTCTCTTGTTATGGTTTGTTGTTCTTATTTCTTCAGTTCAGTTCTGTATATGATTTTATGGCTGTGATATAATTCTATTATCTTCCTCCTCTTTCATTAGCTTCTTAAATGGTTGATAAACACATGCAAAAATAACTCAACCACAGTCATTAAAAGATCTTTTCGGATCACTTATTTATATATTATTATTAATTATTTCTCGCTAAACTAATTAGTTAAGTTAATTTGACTTAACTAAAGAAATTATTTGAACTAACTCAACTTATTGAGAAAGAATAAAGGTTCAATGAGAGGAAGAGACATAGGAGAATAGAAGGAGAACTATAACTCTAATGTTTGCTCTCTAGTTAGTGAGATAGCTTCCTTTTTCATTCATTTATGAGTTTACTTGAAATCCTAATACTCTTATTGACATCAAGGTCTTATTGAATGCAACATGATTCAAACCAAATCATACAATTCATCAGTTGTTTTTAAAGGTGTTTGATTTATCTCTGATCAAAATCATTAGTTTTAGTTTTATTTCACTGCCAGGGTATTTTTGTATCGTGCCCATCAGAGATTTCTAAATTTGACTTTGGTCCATACCCTCGTAGGGGTTTGTAAAAGAGAAATATAGTTTTGTATCTCATAATGAAATAAAATCATATTATTGTTCTGTCTCATACATGCATTTTCATGACTTGGTTCTTCCTTTCGCTTTTGTATCCATGTTTACTTTATTGTAAAATATGTATACATTCATGTAACTTTGTTTAAATTTTATTTTTATATTGCAACATATACAAATCATAAAATCAACCTTGATCCTTTGTAATTAATACTTGTGGATTGAGTGAAAGTTTTGAGGCTATAAACCCCAGGTGACATTCCCAACTATCTTGTCCTAGCCAAGAAAGATTTGAAAATGATTGAGTAAGGTATTCCATACCTTTTCCTCAACACACCCCTTCATAAAATGGACCAAATGTTCCAAAGGGAGGTTGGTTATTAATACCTAGATATTGAATTATTACATTTCTATTGTTATGTTAGTGTTTTCCAAGTTTTTCGACGAGGCCCTTTAATAGTTGGCTAGACCCTTTAATTGTAATTGTACCCTTTATCTCCTATATATACCAAGGAGACCTACTTTAGAGATCATCTTATCTTGTGCATTTATTTTATTGTAATAGTAGGTTTACCCCTCGAATAGGCTTCTAATTCATTCTTCTCTTTCATTCTCAAGGCATGGAATTACTTCTCTTTCTAATTTTATGCTATTTATGTGTTTGGTTCATAACATTTGGTTTCAGAGCATATGATCCTTGGGTTTGGCTCCTTCAAACGAGTCATACTAGTATTTTCACTATGACTTTTAATCTTGGAATTTTCAAAAAACAAAAATTTCGACATACTGAGTATACATAGTGAAGTACTCAGGGTAAAAATGGGATCTAGAAACTAATTGTCTTCTTCTGTCAATGAAGAAATTGGATCAGAGTCTACAGTAGCTTGTTGGATTTCTTGATAAGAGATCTTTGCTTTAGACAACAACATGGCCATATCGACATGCACAAGACCTTCAACCGATTTGCACGATGAGGGTAATACTCACAGATCTTCAAAATACGTAGTTCTAAACAAACCTACCCGTGTAATGAGAACTGAGGGGTTTGAATTTTGATATTCGATCGGGGTAGCACGTATGTATGAAACTGGTGTTGAAAATTTGAAAGCTCCCATAAGAAAAGGATACATTCCAACACCAATGCTCTCGGTTTTCATCTGAAAATTTTCGATCGACAAGACCATAGATCCAAGGTTTTCCACGGAGTTAGAGTGGTTGAACGACATCTAATCTATGTTTCTATCTTCCCTTCATGAGGGAATAAAAAAACTCAGAAAATTGATGAGACAATAGCCATCGTTGCATAGGTACAACTCCTTCCTATCAAAATATTATAGTTGAGTGAAGCATTGACTACTTCAACTTCTACAAAAATGACCTTTCCCCCTAACTGGATAGGAAAAGTGGAAATGAGACCGTGCGGTCTAAATGATCGTCCATCGAATGTGGTTAAAAGTGTAGGGGACGTGGTAATCTCAGGAGAACTAATCGCTTTCCAGTAAGACAACGACATAATGCATGTTGAAGCACCTTCATCGATGATCGTTCTTCTAATAATGTGTCTCACATAGAGAGCATTAATTTGGAATGCTACATGGTAGGGAAGGTGTGGCTTCACCTCCACAACGTCAAACTTCATAACGAGTTGGCTCGAAGAGTCAACATTCCCTATCACAGACAACAATGCGGCTTGTTGCGCAGGGAAACTTTGTAGTGCCTCTAGGGCCAACATCACACACGACATCTGAGCCAGGGCCTCAGCAATAAAATAGTTGGGCATGGCTCGAGCATTCGGGTTGTGTGACGCACGTTTGTACACACCTTTCAGTATGCGTGGCATTGTTTCCTTCTCAAGATTCTCTATATGGAAATAATTATAAGGATTCAAAGCTTTTTTCTCCTTAGACATTGACTCGGGATTACTGTAATTGCAAGCTTTGGTCGACAAATCAACCTCCTCCACTTTCTTATGATTCACCATATTGATGAAGAAAATTGATCCATCCGACAAAGGTGTATTTTGGGTGCCCCCTTGTGGATTTCCACTAGAAGAGCTCGTCTGCAAATTATATTCATGTGGGAATAGGTTCTTCAACGCAACAGACTATTGTTGTGCTATCAGGCGTTGAGCCTCTTCCAACTTTGGGCACTGATGAGTAAGATGATCTTCACTGCAAAGCTTGCAAGGGAATTTCATCTTGTTCTTCTCCTTCTTGGCCCCTCCAACATTTTCATTAGATTTTGCACTTTTGTTGTTGTTTCCATATAATTTCTTATCTAACAAAGTTACCAACTT
Source organism: Picea sitchensis (assembly GCA_010110895.2). NCBI lineage: Eukaryota > Viridiplantae > Streptophyta > Pinopsida > Pinales > Pinaceae > Picea > Picea sitchensis. Next base: position 12,104 of record SNQJ01S0047606.1, read on the forward strand.
ACCAAGAACTCTCTAGAGTTCTCACTTTTTAGAGTTCTCATTGTCTAGAGTTCACATTTTTTACCCCCATTAAAAAAATGGTGCTATCGTTAGCACCCATTTTTCGTAGGATGGTTAAAATTGCAACTTTCTTGAAATCATTGTCTTGACAACCAATAATGTTAAAATTGCATTGCAGACTTAGAATTAAAATTGCGACTTAATTGAAACAGTAGCCCCGATCACTAGTACTATCACAAACAAAGAACTTCAAATTAGTTTGTAAATCGAAAAGTGGTATTTTATTTTTTATCAATTTTATTTTATTTTTAAATTTACATTAAATTTTTTGAAAAAAAAAACTCCACATACACATTTCTTTTTTTTTAAGCAAAAAAAAACACATTTTTATATTTAATGTTTTTTTTGGTAAAAAATACACATTTTTGGAAAAAACACACTTTTTTTTATAAAGTTTCCTTATTTAATGAAAAATTGTCTTATTTAATGAAAATACACATTTTAAAAATCAAAATATACATTTTTAAAATGAAAAACACAATTTTATAAATAAATAAAACACACATTTTTACTTAAAAAACAATTTTTAAAAAAAGTTTAAAAATAAAAAATAAGAAAACATAAAACATCAAAAATAAAAGTTTAAATTATTTAAAATCAAAATTTTGAAAACAAAAATTAAAGACAAACATTAATTTAATTTTTTTTAAATTAAAAATCAAACTTAATAAAAATTAAAAATAAAACCCGTATCAAATTAAAAAAAAATAAATGCAATGTTGGGCATTGCCCCCTCCCCTTACCATTGTTTTATATTCATGGCATGAAGAGGAAGGGGGAGGCGGACGGGGTGATTACCAACATCGCCCCCGCCCCCTCTCCCACTCTTATTTTTCAATTTTTTTTTACATTTGATGTTTTTTTTTTTTAATTGATGTTGTTTTTGTTATAAATTTTTTAAGTTTGCTTAATTTTTAAAAAAATTTAATAGTTTGATTTTCATATTAATGTTTCTCTTTTATTAATGTTGGTTTTCAAAATTTTGTTTTAAATAATTTAAACCTTTTTTTAATGTTTTATGTTTTTTTTTTGTTTTTTTCTTAAATTTTTTTTGGTTTTTTTTTTAAACTTTAAAAAAAAAATTAAGTTTTGTTTTAGTAAAAAAATGTGTTTTTTTCTTTTAAAAATTTGTGTTTTTCATTTAAAAATTGTGTTTTTTCATTAAATATGGCAATTTTTCATTTAAAAAAAAGAGTTTTTTCATTAAAAAAAAAATGGTTTCTATAAAAAAAAAATTTGTTTTTTTTAAACTTGTTTTTATTTTTCTTCCAAAAAATAATTAAATAAAAGAAATTTTTCTTTAAAGAAAAAAACGAAACATGTATGTGGAGTTTCATTTTTCAATTTTTTTTAATGTAAATTTAAAAAATAAAACAAAATTGATTAACAAATAAAATACCACTTTTCAATTTACAAGTTAATTTGAAGTTTTTTGTTCGTGACACTACTAGCGATCGAAGCTACTATTTCAATTAAGTCGCAATTTTAACTCCAAAAATTAGAAGGGTGCTACTGGGACCATCACTTTTCCATTTGAGGGTAAATTTTCTGCAAAACAATTTTAACAGTATTGGTTGTCAAGGAAATTTTAACAGTATTTTTTGCACCAAAGTTCTCGTTAAGTTGGTAACTATTTTTGTCCTTTCCCTTCTTATTCTTTCCTTTGAGTTGTTGGGTATTGTTTGGAGTCGTCGATTGTACATCATGAACATCTGACGACTGTACGATGGAAATAATTGAATCCATGTGGCTTGACCAACCACAGACGGATGAATGGTCATCTATTGCATCTAGTACGTACCTAGATCTGCAGTAGTGATTTTTATGAACCCAACAATGCCATCGACATGAGGTCCAAATTTCATTTTCAAAGGATCAAAACCAGGTTGCGGTGCATCTAGTATAATCTCATGAAGGATACCAGATTGTGAGTAGATTAAATTAACTGCTAGGCCCTAAAGATTGCCTCCTCCTAAGAGGATACTCCTGATTTAGATACATCTTTAGAGATATAAGGCAATAAGGACTTGAGGAACCATTCCAACAAGAACTCAAGAGGGACTTTGGCTTTGATCAACCTCTTCTGCCTCCACCACTCTTGGATATGATCCGATATGTGACTGGCCTTGTCCTATTTTAGCATGGATAGGACATCGGTGTTGACATCGTACTAGACCCGAAGCTAGAAGTGGTTGAGGAAAACCAAGGCCAGATCATGAAAAATGTGATAATCTCCACCGTCAAGTTTAATGTACCATTTCGTCGTGAATCCCATACGAATATGCCAGAAGAGGAAAAATCAGATGGAATCATAATTTAAATAATTCGATGAACACCATAGATCAAAGGTCGTCACGTGGTCGCTCACATCCTCGCCAGAATTAACTTTGAATTTTGGAATGTCCGAAGGAAACTTGGTGGGGACCGACGACTAGTTTGGATCATGGAAAATTGAATCATTCATCATCTTTGACAAGTCTGGCAAATTAACATTGCCAGAAAAGGTAACCTCAACAAGGGCCTGAAATTCCAACTAGCCGAGTTGGAGCTTCTAGGTTGAGTGTCTGCCGAAAAAGAATAACATGGGTTCTTACTAGCACTAGGTTGCCAGGAAGATCTTCTGGATGGGCTAGGGTTTGGGGTAAAAACTTGATGAGCCTAGTTATATAAAGGAAATCCTCCCCCCATCTAGTTCTCGTAAGACAAAGCAGGGTTTCCCCTTGCTGATATACCTTGTGAAGGGAAACTCACTTGCATTGGATAGTTCTGAACGAGAAAGGGGTTTCCTCCTAACGACATCCCATGCGAAGAGTAAGATCCTTGAGTAGCATTCCACTGGGCTTGGATGGGGTCTCCCCCTTCCAAAATTCCACACAAGGGAAAGTGGTTTCTCCCAAACCCACCAAATAACGTGAACATGTTAGAAGAAGATGACATGCTGACGAATTGGAATATACCACACATAGGAACACCCCATCCCATGAAGGGATTAGGGTTGGAATATAGGAAAGTCTTGCTCCCAAGCAAGCATAATGATAAAGGGATGTGCGTTCTTCCCCAAGGAAAGGCTTGGAGGTGAGTTGAAGAACTCCCTGCACCAACATTACTACTTTGGGGAAACCACTGATAACCAATCGACACATTTTGAATGCCAAAAGATGACATCCCAAATGAAAAAGAGTTAGATATAAATGACGATGAAGAGAAAACACTCAAAGGCTAAGTGGACCCAAAAATCGGTGGCAAATAGCCACTGATCGACACCACTACCATGGATTGAACCACAATAGTCATTTGGTTAGACATGAAAGGAGGTAGGATTCCTCCTGACACTATTTCCAACATGGGGGTTGTAGGGGGGCCCGACCCATACACTTTTGAAGTTACATCCATGATGGCCCACCGAATAGGGAGAATGTCAGTGAATTCTGACCTGGAAGATGGAATATGTGAGACAACCATATAGTGGGATCCACTTAATGGAAGATTGAATGGACGGACAAAGATTTCAGCTTCAAGATCCAATATGTGTTTAACCTCCAACACATAAGTGCTTATTTTTGTAGGCTCAATCTCTACGATGTGAATGGGACCAGTCGGTACAAAAGTGTTAGTTTGGTCAAGTTGACACCTCTGAATAGGTGGCTGAGAATTCACTTCTACTTCACATGTGAAAGACCTTGTATTCTCCTAGACCAATGAGGTGGTTTATTAGCCACTTTAAATTAGGGACTCAAGGTGACTATCAACACACTTACCTAAGTCGTCCATGAATGTGGAGCACACCACTAGAAAATCCCTAAGGAAACAACAATCACAAACAACTTCACCAATACTCCGACTGAGGTGGATTAGGTCTTGAGACCATAAGAGTAATGAAGTTAGGTAAGGACCTTTTAGATAAAGGCACATGTTGATTAAGTCTCATGAACCAACGGACAAAGGAGAGAGAAGCAGTTACCTCGACCTCCACTAACCAGCCCTTCATAGTGCAAGTACCAATGCTTCACGGGGAACCGTCCAGAGGTACAAAGAATTTTGATACAACATTTTCCCCAGGTACTATGGGAAACCCCTCACAAACACCTCTGAGAATCTTAGGAACAACTACTAAGGATATCGACTCACAATCACCATTCATGGGAATAGTCGATAGTCAAGATGGAATGTATGGGCAGGGTAACAAATCTTGAAGCTTCAAAAGCACTGCCTCTCATGGAGGTAAAGGCACTAAAATGTTATTTTTTAAGCCATTATTATAGTTGTTTTCATTTCATTAGATAACAATAGCATAATCCAATATCACTGAGAAATACACAATCACAAGAGACACAACATTTATCCTAGGAAACCCTCTAGGGGAAGAAAACCCAACAAAACTTCCTTAATATAGATAGCCAATACAATGCCAAGAGATCTGTTAAACTAATACATAAAGTCCTCTCCCAAATATGCGCCACTCTCTCTCTCCTTCTTCTCCAGTAGTAGATCTAAAACTTGTCTCTCAAAATGAGCAAGTGAATTGTGTGTCTAAGTGAGGTGCTAGCCTCCTTATTTGTATTAGACTGACACATGTGAAGTGTCTCTTTTGGGGCCGACTTCTTATTTTGCCTATTATAATTAACATTTGACCAATACACAAAAGGGGATTCGGTCCTATTACAATAGCCGACAAGATCAATCCACAATGGGGATTGATCCAATGAATAATATATCAAATAATAATAAGAATACTCTTTGCAGTTACATTATTTCAACACTCCCCCTTAACAAGAAGGGTATTATTTAGCAACATCATGGAAGAGAGAGAGGACAACAACATCAAGTGGGTGAGAGGACAACATCATCAATATCATCTTGGAACACTAACTGGCATATCTATAAATCATCGGAAGTTTTCTTCATCAGCAACATCGTCATTCTCAAAGGAATTCCATCATCATCTACATTAATATGTATTAGTATAAAAAACTGATACATCATCATCATCACAACACAAGGTTGGCTCATCATAATACAAGACTGGCTTTACATCATAGATGTCAAGCTGGAAGATCAGTACTTGCCTCATCTCAATTTCTCGCTTTATGTCACAGCACTCTGGCTGGAAGCAAGAGACTAGACTGGCTTTACGTCACAACTATCAAGTTGGAAGCACAGTACTAGTCTTATCTCATCGTCTTGCTTTACGTCACAAAACTCAATATGGAAGCAAGATACTCATCCTACTTTACATCACAACCATCAGGTCGGAAGAAGGATACTGGACTGGTTTAATGTCACATCTATCCAATTGGAAGCTCAGTACTAGTCTCATCATATCATCTTGCTTTACGTCATAACCATCAGGTCGGAAGTAAGATACACATCTCATCTTGCTTTACGTCTGAAAACTAGGTCAGAAGCAAGGAACATCTCATCTTGCTTTACGTTTGACAACTAGGTCAGAAGCAAGGAACATCTCATCTTTCTTTACATTTGACAACTAGGTCAGAAGCAAGGAACATCTCATCTTTCTTTACGTATGAAAACTAGGTCAGAAGAAAGGAACATCTCATCTTGCTTTACGTCTGACAACTAGGTCAGAAGAAAGGAACACATCAACTACTCCCCCTTTCGAGGAAGGTCCTTTCAGACTATGCCAAGCTTATCTCGGAAGTACTCAAACTTCACATGAGATAGGGGCCCGGTCAACATGTCAACAACCTGTTCATCCGTGCTAATGTACTAGAGCTTTAAGGCTCCTCTCGCTCATCCGCGGGTTAATGTACTAGAGCTTTAAGGCACCTCTCTGCACCATGTCACATAAGTAATGATATCAGATATTTATGTGATTTGACTTGTCATGAAACAATGCGTTCTCTGTCAACTTTATGCAACTCTAGTTGTCACATAGAATCAAGGTTGCTCTATCTCTAAGTCAAATAGGTCGGTCATCAACTTTCTTCAAGCCATATAGCTTTGGTAACCTGTAGAACATGCAACAATGTATTCTTCTTCCGGCTATGCCGAGAGCAATACTAGATTGCTTCCTACTCGCCACGAGATCATAACTGATCCAAAACTGAAACAACATCCTCGGCGATTTTCCGTCAGAAACACTTCCACTAATTTGCATCAGTAAATCCACTAATGTGAAATCATGATTCCATCATTGCTGAGACTATAATCTATTGTACCTTTAAGGTACCTCATCACATGTTTTGTAGCCACTAGGTGAACACATCTAAGTTCTACCATAAACTGACCTTGGTGTCTACAGAAAAAATGTTTGGTCTGGTGTTCGTCACGCACATCAACGATCCAATAATCTATCTCAGACAAGCAGGGACCGACCAATTCTCGACGGCATCGATCAACAGCTTCAACTTCGCCTCCATGGGTTTATTCAGTTTGCATTCCAACATGTCAAATCTCTTCAAGATTGACCGTGTACTTCCCTTTGGTTAAGGAAGATCCTCTCGTGACTCTACCATACCTCAAGACTCCAAGAAATAATGCATTAGGCCAAGGTCTTTCATTTCAAATTCGAGGCAAGTCTCTTTACATTCGATGAACTTTTCTTCCAAGCTTAAGAATAAGTCATCCACATATAGCAAGAAGATTTCATCGGTTCATTGTTCATGATTTTGATGTAGAGGTTAGAGTCTTCTTTAGTCTTGGTAAAGCCTAATCTCGTAAAGAAACTATCTATAAGGCCATAACAAGCATTAGGAGCTTTCTTCAATCCATATAAGGCTTGCTTCAATCCATACAAGAATTTCTTTATCCTGCACACATGTTTCTACTTGTCATGTGTCTCGAATCATTGTGGTTGCTCCACGTACACTTATTCTTCCACTACACCATTTAGTAAGGTTGTCTTTACGTCCATCTTTTGCAGCTTCCACTTCATCTTAGTCGCAAGAGCTTTCATGATGGTGACCGAAGTGTATTCAATAGTGGATCAATGCCCTTCATAGTCATGCCTCCTTCTAGAAAGCCAATGGTACACAAATCTTGCTTTTATACTTCTCAATACTTCCATCATCAACATGTTTTATTTTGTAATTTCATCTGAGGATACCACATCTTTATTCTTCGGGATGGGAACTATTTCCCATACTTCGCTCTTCATGATGGATTGGTATTCCTCTTTCATGGCATATTCCCATTCCTTCTTTTGGATGGTTTCTTCAAAACATGTAGGCTCCTCTCTAGGAGATCACACACTGTCAGATAACCAGAGAATGGATTTGGTCTTTCACCGCCTCCTAGGTTTCTTGGGAACATCGCATTTCCATATTGAATAAGCTCCTCTAGCCCAAGCTGGCTTTCTTTATGGAGGATCATCATCTAAAGAGGTTCTTGCACTCATATCATGTATTTGTTCATCATCAGTGGAAGTTATGACTTCTCTCACTAGTTTTGCAGCTTTGGGAACCTCCCTCATTGCACTAATGGGGATTACGGGTTCCTTCATATACCTCTTCGGCCAGTGCTAGTTTAGGATTTCTTGAGCAATCGCGATTCTTCATCAAAGGTCACATCTCCGCTGATCTCAATGTGATGTTGGACTGGGTATATAGATTTTGAAGGCCTTGGAGACCTCACAAGATCCCACAAATATCCCTTCTTTCCACTGGTTAAGGGTCCAACTTTGTTTTTTCTTTTCTTTTAGGTAAATGAATAAACACTAGACAACCAAATATTTTGGCATGGCTTACCTCCGCTTCTTTTCTGTGAACATCTCTTCTAGTGTCTGGAGCCCAAGTGAACTATGGGACAATCGTTCCGCATATACAACTTCCATTGCTACTGCCCCATAAGCATAAGCAGTCTTGATCGCTGATCATATCTCACAACTTTCCAAGATGGTTTTTCTTTGTTCTTCTGCTCAGCTAATCGCTTTTGTTGGGGATTATAGGAGTAGTGAGTTCCCTATTGACCCCAACATCTTTGCAGAACTTCACAAACTCTTTTTGAGGTATATTCTCCTCCATTCTCCAATGATATCTTAATATTCCTTTCTAAAGGCTCCTGTCAAGGCTGGAATTCCTTGAACATTCTCAACACTTCATTTTTAGATTTCAAGAAATATATCCGTGTTTTACAAGACCATCAATGAATGATACATAATATATACATACCCAATAATGGAGGATGATGGAATTGGGACACATAAATATAAATGAATGAGTTCTAGGACTCCTTCTCGCCTTGTTGTCCCTCTTCTAAACGGGTTCTTGATGTTCTTCCTTGTGCACACATCCATTGCATATGCCTTTATGGTCACCTTGAGTTCTCGTAAACCCGACTCTACTTTGCATGTATGGTAGTGCCTTGTATTTGATGTGGGCTAACCTTTCTACAAAGTTCACATGAGTTTTCAATGGTGGTCATGGCAGCCTCGAGTGACCCTTTAGTTTATGGGGTGCCATCTCTTCAATTTCTATAGTGTGATTGGTTAATTTGGGTTTCTCCCTTTTATCCCAAGTATAAGAACTTCCATCTATAAAGGCAACTCTAAAGCCTTTCTTTTCTAAAGCTGAAATCGAGAGTAGGTTCTTCTTCAAGCCCTGTACATATAGTACGTCCTTAATTTTTAGTGGAATTCTTGACCAGTCATGGTTTGATTCTCCCACTCCCTTTGATGGGATATTGGTAATCATCTCCAAGTGTCACTGAGAAAACTTACTTCTCAGATACAAGAGAGTAAATGTTTCTTTGTTCCCTGCCATGTGCTTTGATGCAACACTATCAATGAGCTGCGTCCTCCAGCATGCCAGATCCCTTTAGAGGGTCAGATCAAGACATGGTCTTGGATCTCCTCTCTATCATCTTTGTGGTGGCTCTTCATCTTCGACCTCATATGGGCATGGAGCTCTTATGTTTTCTCTTGTATTATTCTCATTCTGCTGGACAAAATTTTTTAATGTGTCCCATATTGTCACAATGATAGCATTGTACATATGAGAGTAGCTCCTTTTCTCTCAGAGTTCTTTTCCTAAATCTCCCCGATGAGATTATTTAAGATTGATTTTGCTTGAATGTTGAGGCTCTTATGAGTCTCCCTGGAAGTAGGGTTTCTTCCCTCCTCCTTTGGTGTAGCTAGGCTTGATCATCATCTCTTGCTAGTAACACTCCACTTCCATTTGCTACTTCGTTTCTTGGATGCATTCTCCCATAGACTATCAAACTTCAAACTTTTAGTTTCTCTCTGCTCGCACATATCGCTTGGATGAATGCCTCCCAAGGTCTTGTGTGAGACCATTTAGGGTCATTATGAGTTCATCTTCTGTATGGTATCTCCACAGCTTCTAGTTGTTCTTGAATTTTGAGACTCGAAGTATTCCTAATCATTTCTCCTTTCTCGCATCCTTGTTGCTACACATGATTTTGGTCACTTGGGTGATGTCTCAACAGTGATGTATTTATGCTCCCAACAAGGACTTTTTTCCCGAGAAAAGTAATTTTGTATTCTTCTACAAAACATATTATTAAGATGAGTTTGCAGTCAGCCTATGGTCTAGGGTAAAAGGACTTTCATTCTCACAAAGCAACGCATCTTTAACTAGCCTCTTCCAAGCAAGGAACCTATTTTAATCTTGGAAAATAGAAGAGGTCTCAAGGGTTCTACAAGGGAATCTTCTAGAAATCGGTTGGCATTCGTGATGGTTGTCATTCTCCTGACTTCTTAGATTTGATGGGATCCTCATCCATATGTAACCATCTCTCCTTTTCCTATATATTGAAATGTTTCTCATGGAAAGGTTAAGCAAGGTTAAGCAAGATTGAATGAAGAATTGGTGAAAGAATTGTGTGAAGAATCGGTTGGATAGAAGCTGAAGACTCTATTTGGTCTATCAAGAGGAATTGGATCTTCTTCATGCAAGTACAGAAAGCAAGTGTGTGTGTTGGAACCAAGGGTCACCGAAAGGAAGCTTTCGATATTATCAAGGCAATCAGATTGCATCTTCCACTTTCAATTAATATGATACAGCGACATGTCCCTTTCCCATAAAGTCACTCTTACTTTATTGTGTAACTTCTTGATCATATGCATAAGTTGACATTGAATATACTTTGCTATCTTCACTTTGGTTGGTTTGTATTGTCTTGGACTTGACTTCATGAGAGCACTGGAGTGAAGCGGGAACAACAAAGACCTAGGGAAACGATATCAAGGTATGTCACTTACTCCTTCTCATTAGTAGATTCAATGACTACAACTTAGGGAAAGAGTTGTGTCATGTCTTATTTTGTTCTAGATCCAGGTGGATCTAGGGAGATCTGTTAGTGTATGCACCTACCGATTTGTCCGATAACAAAATTGGTGACTCCACTGGGGATGCAACCCATTTTTGGTGGTTTTTCCTTGGCCATTTTCTCTTAACTTAACATTTTTCATTTCCATCAATCTCTGAGTCTTGAGGAGACCCTGATAGATTCTCTGGGTCCAGAAGTTCCTTAAATTTTTTTGTCTTTTTTCCAAATTTTGCTTAGTTTTAGGCCTTCTTGCACTGCACCCTTCTGTAGCCTGCGAGAACCACTAGGGTTCGCACCCTGCTGTTCAGTTCAGTGTGAAATTCTCGCACTCTACCCTTGTCTAGGCTGCAAGAATCCTTCATTCTCGCACTGCACCCCACTGCCAGCCTGCGAACCCATTTGCAAATTTTTTGGATTAAGTTTTTTTGTATCCTCAGATGCCCAGATTTGTATGTGTGTCTAAAAATACCTTCTCTGGCCAGTGATTGATTGTTTCTTGACTTCGAATCTTGTGAATGATTAGTCTTCGGAAATTGAAATCTCTTCTTGTTCATTTTTCTCAACTGTTACCTCTTGACCTTTTCTTAACCAGGATATAATCTCTGGTTTTGAAATCTGAGTGCTTGTTTGGTTGGGAACCGATGATAGGTTTAAAATTTGGGATTAATTGTCTTTTTCAATTGCTCATTACTTGGAAAATTGTTATCCCTATGCATTTCAAGAGACTAGTCTTATCTGTTTGTTATTTTTGTCTTCATTGAAAGATTAGTTTGGGTGTTTGTTGGGTATTTCTTTTTCATTGGTTGCTTGTTTTTCTTAGTTCCACCACTGTTGTTTGGTTTCTAGTGAAAATTAAAAAAAACATTTTCTCTTTTTAAGAAACTTTTTATTCGAAAAAAATATTGGCATTCAAGTGTTGAAAGAGAACGAATAGAGAATTTGCATTGTTCATGATTGATTGATATTGCATTTTAGAGAAGATCATACATCGTAGTTCATATTGTTCTAGAAAAATCCTCTTTCCCTCCTATAAATAAGATTCATCGAACAAAAAATTTGTATCATTCATTCCTATCTATGCATTGTTGGGTCAGAGTCTCACACAACATCGGTTTCATTACCGTCTCCTTTGAGTAACAATAGCCTTTAATAATATTGCGCAATTTTAAAATTTAACTAGTAACTTGTTCTAGGGATTTTTTACACCAACATTAGCTAGGCTAGAGCTTTGGAATAGGCAGTGAGACACACTCTCCAAAGCACAAAACACACAATAGCATCTTGTGCAAAGGAGTGTCAAATTCCATTTGTAGCGTTTTGTCCTAGGAAGCCCTTCTCACACAAGGGTCAAACATGAGGTCACATCGAGATTGACAGAGTTACTCACCCTACTTTTTTGATATCGGTGTAGAGATTGCACGTATTACGGGGGTCACTTGAAGGTATACCCACTGTTATCACTCCAAGAAACTCCTTAGTGTTGTATACTAAGGATGCTTGGTAACTTATAAATAATGGTTTTATGTGTTTGGGACAATGGGGTCTTTAATGATTTATGTAAGAAACAACTTATCACACATCTAAAGATACAGTTCTTTCAGGAAACAATAATCAGATCCAATAATTGAAAAAGAGGATGGAGAACACTATTCTTGATTTGCCAATACAAGGGAATGTAGGGCTTAATACAAGACAGAGGGAAATCCTTTAATTTCAAGTCTATGAGTTCAATAAAGAGATAACAGTCTTTATGAACTAAAATAAACTGAAAGCAAAGTACAAAAAATGAAAGATGGACATCCCGAAGTCCAATAACAATCTTCACGGTACCTGGAATCGACGTTGGTGAAACTCACTTGGGCTCCTTGGAGGGTATACCCATGATTATGTGTGGGAGCTTGCACTAGGGTGTAAGTCCGTTAAGGAGGTCGTCAACGTAACTTTTCCACCTTAGCCCAACCCCTCCTGGTCTCGTCATCATGATGTTGGATTTCATCACCAACTAGTGACTTCGGAATTAGAAGGTCTTGTTTGCTTGGTTTTGCTTCCTAGATTTTTACTAGCGAATGTTGTTTGTTTACCCAAGTTGACCATAGAATTTCCTTCGTAAGTTTTTAACTCGATCACAATTGACCCTCCATGCCTTTCACATAGAATGCAAGGCTTACCCCATAAAATTTGGAAGGTTCTCAACCCTTGCCTACCAACTCACTGGAGGGCTCTCCTCAACAGAGTGAAGTCCAAGACGTTGCCACTCCACAAGTGGAAAGCACTAACTCTCTAGAATGGTTCTGAATTACCAATTCTCGAGAGGACTTCCGACTTCATCCCGACTCCGAGAGACATATTGTGCGAGTGAATTCTTCCGGAGCCTTAGTTGTTTAGTCTTTTGGATCACCAACTAGACCTTTCCTAGGACTTGAGGGTCAAGACCCTTTTTGGACTACTGACATTTTTAGACGGGATCTCTTTGGCTCAGGAGCAGGCATTGATATCACTGTCACACCTGAGTTGCCTAAAACATCTAATCCAAATTTAGTACCTTTTACTACTGCGTATTATTTTCTTGGTACAGAAGCTCCGCGAGCTGACCACATCTTGAGTCTTCCTCTATAAATGGTCCATTACACAGATACTAAGAGTCCTCATACCGGGATTACCGCGGCTAGACAAGCCCCCATTGGCACACCGCTTTCACCCAAAGTCACCCCAACACTTCCACCCAGATATTGTGCGTTTAATGATTCTATTCCTATGCCTATGCAAATCACATCCGGAACTCCTGGTGGTCCCACTCCTTCTGGGCACCATCTTCCCGGTTTCATTCTGACACTTCCTCCACCCCCTTTCAGAGGACCTCCTCCATCCTCTATCGGAGGCATTGATCCTCGTGGCACCATCCCGTCTTTCACACCTAGTTACCAGATTCCTGTTGGTGGACAATTTCACCAAGGAGGCCAAACTCAACCCCCCCTTGCAGGATAAATCCCAATTGGGACCCAACCCCCGATTGGAGGGAAACCCCCACCGAACCCACCCTATGGAAAAAACATACCTCCATCCTTGTCCCAGTATTGGAATCATCTTATAGAACACAATCCTCCATCAATTGGGGGGCAACAGCCTCAAACGAGCTCCGTCATACCCCCTAGTACAGGCCAACCCTATCCAAGTACGTCTAATCCTATTTGGGGCTTGAATGCTCAACCCCACACCCCCGTTCAATGGTACAACCCTATGAGTTACCTGCCTCCATACCAACAATCGAATCTTCCTGGATCCTCGCATTATATGCAGACTTCTTATGGTCCCACTGGTTTGTCGACGAGACTCCCTCCCCAAAGTCACTAGTACCCACATGTGAATAGACAGTTAGCTTTCTTAGCCACCCTGGATCTCCCAGATCTATTGAGGATTTTAAATGATCCGATCCATCACTCTCCTCAATGGCCCACCATACTGGCCAAACTACCATCCGACATCCCTAAATTCAATGGTAAACTGGGAGAGGACCTGAAC
>SNQJ01S0047606.1:32784-44747 GCA_010110895.2 Picea sitchensis
ATTCCCATACTCAGATCACAGACGGGTGACATCATGAATGTAGGTCATGGCCACCAATCATACACTGTGGATCCATGCCTCAAAATACTGCATAGCCACCAGGAATACACTGTGGATCTTTGCAAGAAGACTTAAATTAAGACGACATAGCCACATGACATACAAAGTGGATCTATGTGCTGATGCAAATCATACATACTCCATCGCAACCTATATCAAAAAGAGGAGACCCAGGTTCTTCAAACCCATCACCTAAAAGTACGAATCTAGCCATGCGATTACATGTGTTGAAGTTGAACATGGTAGAAACCACTTGATTACCGGTCATTGATGAAACCATTAACAAGTGCGAGGGAAATCACCATTAATGTCAATGACTCCCAAGGTACAATAGTACAATCCGACGAATGTGAATAAATGGGCTGAGGTCGAACACTCGACAGAACCTCCCGATCAGGGGTCAATAATGAAAACCCACTGTCAAAAGCGAGGAAACCTGCCATTGAGGCATGCAAGTTCCAAGGTACCAGATAATTTCTAAGTCTTGTTTCCGGATAATGAGTTGGAGTCGACGGAACAAGACTTGTCACAGGAGGGCCCTAATGTATCCCTCATCAATGACACGAAATAAGTAACAGATTTTGAGGATGAAATAGAGTATGAATATAGGTTGAAACGGACACAGGGAAGGCCGACATAGTAAGAATCGAAAAATACAGATCGTCGACTCAATAGAGGGCTTGGATGAACTTCTCTTGAACATACGAATGACATGAACAAGGGCTTGGCAGCACTGACTCAGAGACGACCCAGGATATGACCTTGTAGCAAGTCAAATGAGAGACAAATGGATTTCCCAAACCAACTTCAAATGATGAATATGAGGTGTCATGCTCAAGAGTGACGCTTACTGCCATTAATATGAATACGAATACACATCCCTTTCCCAAAATTTCCCCCACTATTTATGGCGAGTACCTTTTTATTTTTACGCAAGCTTGAGGAGGATAACATATGCTTGTTGATGTAAGCTCATCCTTCGGATGAGTCGCTCAGAGTATATTTAACTAACCCTAGGAAGGAGTGGCTCGGTCCCATTACGGGTCTTTCGATGTTTGTTTAACGAGTCCAAAGATAGAAAACTCGGGGGTTTTTCATGTTTTGAGAGTCCGAAAAACACTTAAAGAGAACTCTCTCAGTTCCTTTTTCGTAAAATAGTTCAACAGGACCGAAAAAGTGATAAAGTATCGCCCATCAAACATTTTGTTCATATACTTTTACGAGCATGAACAGAACAAGGTCGCTCGACCATCTTTTCATTTTTATGGAGTGTGAAAAGAGCTTAAAGGATACTCCTTTGCGTTCGTCGTTTTCGTGTGACCATGATGAGTACAAAAAGATGAGAAAAGTATACTCGGTTATGTTCTCATGTATTTTCGAGCCCGAGAATGAACGAAGACTGAGCTCGAGGTTTTTCTAAAAACCCTAAAAAGCAGTCATATATGCGACAAAAAACAAAAAACATCCGTACTCTTTCATGTGGACTTCAAAGTTTCTATATCTGCAAAACTTCACACTCATAGGACTATTAGGCATTAGGTTTTATAGACAAAACAATATAAAAATCAACAAAAATGGTAAAAAGTGAATAAGTATGGGTAAAAAGGGATTTTACTATTTTCATTGTGATTTTGCCAAGAACTTTGCCCAATACACCTCATTTTCCCCCAAATTTTGTTGCTTGATCGTGGGAGGCACAAGCAACCATTTGGCGAACCGTCTCTGCCAATGAGGTAAGCTCTTGATCTTTTACCTTTTCCATGGTTTAGTTTTAGTTTTTATTGGCAATTTTCAAGGTTTTAGGTTCATTTTAGGGCCATAACTTGCGCCCAAGTGTTCTTGTAGTCTGGCTATGTGGGACCTACGAGAATCTTGCGCTGTGCTAAAGGGGCACCTGCGAGGGCCGAAAAATGAAATTTAAATTTGACTTTTGCTCAAAAAAAATTATGCCAAGGTTTGAAATAAGTTGTTGACCCTTCTCTTATGGTTCTTTTGCAGGCGTTTGATCATCACAATGTTGGAGTGGCAAGAAAGATAACATGAGGAAGACGATGCTATTGTCGGGAATGACCCGTGTACAGTCGTTTCCCTTCGGGACTGTGGGCTCTTGAAATTCTTCAGGATTCCGGGCATGAGAGCCCAACTCAGATTGTTGGAATACCTAGTTCATATGTGGGACATGGACCAACAGTTGTTTCACGTGGGAGTCAACACGTTGATCCTAGATATTGAGGATATTTATTTTCTAACAGGACTATCATGGCGTGGGTACCATGCTAACTTGACCGGTAGTCGAGGTGGCAGACTCCCTATGAGTGAGTATTGTCGCCAGTACTGTGTTCCTGAGGTAGAAAGAAGCAAGGGCAAGGTTGCTATTTGGGGGGTCCAAAACTTGACCCTGCGAACCATCTTGTTCATTATAGCACGCATGGCTAGGAGTGCAACTCCACACATGGCTCTCCAGAGCTACTTCCAATATGACATAGAGTGCACAGAACCACAAGTATTCAATTGGTCATATACAGTTCTCCGTAGTATGAAGAGGCAAT
This sequence comes from Picea sitchensis, assembly GCA_010110895.2. Lineage (NCBI taxonomy): Eukaryota > Viridiplantae > Streptophyta > Pinopsida > Pinales > Pinaceae > Picea > Picea sitchensis. The sequence goes on from SNQJ01S0047606.1 coordinate 35,394, forward strand.
TGACAAAGTGCAGGAGGGGAAACTTGAAGCAGTACGGATCACATTTGGTGTCCTTCTTCCTCGAGAGGGTCCCATTGCTGAGATTATAGGTTGATTGGGGTTTACCAGCCCCACAAGATCCGAGGATGCTGAGGTGGTGCAACCTCATGGCCCGACACGTAGTTGGGCCCATCATCAAGTACAATGATTCATTTTTTGATTGGTTGCGGCCACAGATGTTGATGGTTGATGACTACACATACGNCATTACCCCTTAATTGGGGCATATTATGATGCAGGAGCATCGCCAACTCAACAAGCGAGCCAGCATGGAAAACAATGAATAGCTGGACAAGGCCAGCTGAAACTTTTTTGAATCTCATTCAAGAGGATGCGCCAATGTATAAATGATGCATTTATGAAAGAGCCTTTTGTATATTGTATCAGACCTCGAGCCATACGCTCTTGTCTGAAGTAGATAGGAGGCATTTAATAGATTTAATGTTGGTAGATAGATGTTTAAAGTCTAGATTTGATAGTTTAGAGTTCGAGAGGGAAAACCGATATAGACACCCTCGTTGTATCATTGTAACATTATTCAGAAGCATTCAGAAGAGAAGAATAAGCAAAGAATTGTATGAAGAGCACCCATGTACAGATTTGAATTAATAGAAGAGAGTCTTTGATTCAAACTCGTGACTGGTGTTGTTTCTCTGTGTAGATTGTTTATGTGCTCATGAATGTTTGTTTTCTGGATATGCATTTGCTTTGTATATGCTGTGCATGTGATTTAGGTTTTAAATTGAAGTCTGAGAGAGAATAAGTTTCAATTGTTTCTCTATCTGAGCCAGGAGATTCCTGCAAGGTGTGCAATTGAATTCATCCGCAAGGAGTACGTTGATGAGGGCTTGATAGTTTAACTTTTGTTCTTGTTTGCCCAGAAGTGGAAGTGGGTCATTGCAACCGTGCAAGGAGTGTGCAGGTTGAAGGAGAAGAAGACTCAGTTGTTAGTCTGAGTAAAGGAGATAGACGACTGTTGCTGCAGAGAGTGCGTAGAGTCTGAATTATTCGACACTTGAGAAGTTGTTGGACGTCGAGTGCGAGGAGTGCGTGCAGAGTCCCTCTGAAGGAGTCAGAGTGGAAAAGCTTAGAAGGTATAGCACCTTCGTGATATCATTGAAAGAAAGCACAGGAACTTTGATTGAAAAGGGTTAGGTAGGGTTTGTAGGCGCAGACTTTGAAAGGCCAAGTGCGAGAAGGAATACTTAGTCATTTTCGAGAAATCTCCAAAGAGGAGAAATCGACGGTCAGGATTCGCAGGGAAGATTGGCGAAGTCCCGACAGCGGTCAGATCTAGCGGAAGATGCGCACGGTTTAAGATTTAGCATGCGGGGAAGGAACTAGAGCTCATCGGGACTCGGCTCATCGGAGAATCGGAACTTCCAGAGCCAAGAATCTTGTGTATGAAATCGTGAGTAGCGATTTCTCCAGACGATCTGAACCGTTGATCTACGGGACGCGTGTCCAAGGATCTGGAAGAGTCGGTATTCGGCGTTTCGGGATTTCCACAGGCAAGGAAATTGTTGCAATAGAAATTGCGATCCCACGATACCCGATTTAGCGTCGAGGAGACGGTGACATGGAAGAAAGAGAACCCTCATGTGCACAGGAGTTCGGCATATCGTGAGCTTGGAGGTTTGCGAGTTGGAGCCGCCAAGTTTAGCGTTAAAGTTTGCGAGGTCGCGAGAGGCGATATCTTGGCAACCATCGGTTAGTGTGTGGGGCCAGAGCACAGTAAAAGGGGGACAAGTGGCATTGGGGATCGGAGATCTTGCAAGCGTAGGTTCTACGCATTGCTACTTCGTGAATTCTCAAAGTCCAAATGGGAAGAGGACCGTGGTCTCGTGGATAGAGGTCACATGCGAAAGAGTAGCCGGAGGGAGCTAAGGTGTGCAGGGAGTGCCATCGCAGATCGGGAATTGGGGATTCGCGAGGTGAGCAATTTGTGACCTCGTATATACCGATTTCCCGACAAGGTCAATTCCCGATAAGGAGTAGATAAGCCGTGGACGAATAGGCAATCAGGATTCGGGGATTGGTGAGACCCGATCCTGTGCTTTCAGGACTCGCGATTTTTGCGAGATCCGATTTCCCGATAGCACAAGGAAAAACACAAAGAGCATCTTGTGGGTGCGAAAATTCCGATAAAGGGGGGTTTTGAAGAGCATTCTAGCTCTTCGGGCCTAGGAAAAATAAGGTCCTGGTGGTAGCAGATGTGCCCTGGGTGGCACGTGTTGCGTCAGAGTGGTATCAGAGCAGGTTATTCTTTGTTTTCTATGACAGAGAGAGGGAGAGAATTCACCATGCCGCCCAGAAGGGAAAGACAATCGCCTGATCCAGAGGACAGGGATGTGCGAAGAAGAGGTAGGCCGACAGGAAATCCAGAGATGGAAAGGCAGATACGCGATCTCAGAGCGATATTGGAAGATATGGAAGCAGCGCAGAGACACACAGCAAATGATGGAGACTTAAGTGACTCCGAAGGCGAAGTTGAAGCCGAACAGCAAGGAGAAGTTGTAGCCGAAGATGAAGCCAATGAGCGATTGATAAAAGCTATCGCCCAGATGAGTTCAAAGACAAAAATGGACATTCCAACCTATGAAGGGAGTCTGGATGCAGAAGAGTTGTTGGATTGGATTAGAGCTCTTGACACTTACTTCGATTATAAGGATATCGAAGAGGATAAAAAGGTCAGGCATGCTGTCACGAAATTGAAGGGACACGCAGCATTATGGTAGGATGAGCTTCAAGCAGATAGACGTTCCAAAGGCAACCAAAAGATCAAAAGCTGGGATCGAATGATTGCGAAGATGAAGGCAAAGTTCATCCCAAGGGATTATTATATCACACTGTTCAGGAGAATGCAGAACCTGAGACAAAAGTTGATGACGGTAAAGGAGTATACCGAAGAATTCTACAAGCTCAATATCAGAGTAGGTCATCGGGAGAATGATGATGAAAAATTTTCCAGGTATATGAATGGCTTAAGATACGATATCCAGGATGAAATGAGTATGACAACCATCATAACGATTGAGGATGCGTATCAGATGGCATTAAAGGCAGAAGAGAAACTAAGTCGTAAGCTAGCACAGCGAAGTCGAGGTAGGAGCCAGCCAAAAGGTAAGTCGGTTGCCCAAGATAGGTTCCAGAAATCTAAGGACGACTGGAAGAAGCCTCAAACCCGGACAGAAAGAGGTGGAAGTTCACAGCAAGGCCAGCACGCTGAACAACGAATGCAGCAGGCAGAATAGAGCGGAGGATACACTGATGTTAATACTTTTCCTCTTACCAGAGGTAGAGGAAGAGGCAGAGGAGGAATCATCACATGCTACACATGTGGGAAAAATGGACACAAAGCAGTTGACTGTCCAGATAGGAAGAAGGATGGAGGAGAAGCTCACATCGCCGAGGAACAAAGGCGAAATGTTGAAGCAGAAGATGCAGAAGACGGAAGGTCATTGATGATGCGTAAAGTTCTCTTAACGCCTGAGAAGGAGGTGGAGGACACAGCTCAAAGAAGCCGACTCTTCAGAACCACATGTAAGACCAAAGATAGGAAATGAAAGGTTATTGTGGACAGTGGAAGCACCGACAATCTCGTTTCAACCGATATGGTGGAGAAACTAGAGCTGGAGACGACTGATCACCCGAGTCCATACAAAGTCTCATGGCTACAGAAGGGACATCAGGTGAGTGTCACTAAACAGTGCTTAGTGGACATCAAGATAGGAGGGTACAATGATAGGATACTCTGTGATGTTATTCCTATGGATGTATGTCATTTATTGCTAGGCAGACCATGGCAATATGACAGGAACGTAATTCATGATGGGAAGATGAATACGTATACTCTAGAGAAGAATGGGAGAACACACGTGTTACTTCCGATAAANTACTTCTGCTAGAAGTAAAGAAGAAGGAAGATCCACAATTCTTTGTGGTCAGGAAAGCAAAATTTATTTTGACCAGCACAAGAGTGGATGATCTGCCAGAGGAAATTCAGGAACTACTGGAAGAGTTCACTGATATAGTGGTGGACGAATTACCTCATTCATTGCCGCTGATGAGGAGCGTGAGTCATCATATAGACCTCATACCCGGAGCCAGTTTTCTGAATAAGACCGCGTACAGGTTGATGCCGCAGGAGAATGAAGAAGTCAAAAGGAAGATATAGGAATTGCTGGATAAAGGACTGATCAGAGAAAGTTTAAGTCCGTGTGTCGTTCCAATGGTACTGAGTCCAAAGAAGGATGGAGGTTGGAGAATGTGTACAAATTCCAGAGCCATTAACAAGATAACCATCAGGTACAGGTTCCCATTGCCATGGATGGATGACTTGATGGACTGCTTAGGTGGAGCTATTTTTTTTTCAAAGGTGGATTTGAAAAGCGGATACCATCAGATTCGCATGAGGGAAGGTGATGAATGGAAGACAACCTTCAAAACCAATGAAGGGTTGTATGAATGGCTAGTCATGCCGTTTGGTTTGACGAATGCACCGAGTACATTCATGCGACTGATGAATGAAGTGTTGAAAGAGTTCATTGTTAAGTTTGTCATTGTTTATCTAGATGACATATTAATTTTCAGCAAAACAAAAGAAGAACATCTAAAGCATTTAGTTGCAGTAATGAGGAAGCTACAGCAAGAGAAGTTGTTGATCAATGTGAGGAAATCTTCATTTATGAAGACAAAACTTATTTACTTGGGATTTGTCATATCGGTGAATGAATTGAAGATGGATCCAAGTAAAGTGGAGGTAATTAAAAGTTGGCCATCACCGAGAAATGTTTTCGAGGTGAGAAGTTTTCATGGTTTGGCTAGTTTCTACAGAAAATTCATCAGAAATTTCAGTGGAATTAGCGCAGAAATGATGGACACCATCAAGAAAAGACATAAATCTTTTCATTGGACAACTGAGGCTGAGAAGAGATTCAATCTGTTGAAGCGAAAGATCACAGAGCAACCAGTGTTGGTGTTGCCAGATTTTCAGAAGACATTTCAGGTGAAATGTGATGCCAGTGGGTATGCCATAGGAGCGGTCCTGAGTCAGGAGGACAGACCAATTGCATATTTCAGCGAGAAGCTGGATGAGGCAAAGGTGAAGTACTCAACGTATGATAAAGAATTTTATGCTATCATAAAGGCGTTGAAGAAGTGGAGGCATTACTTGATCCCAAAAGAATTTGTTCTGTATAGTGATAATCATGCATTGTAGTTTGTGACTCAGCAGGAGAAGCTGAATCAGAAACATGCAAAATGGGTATTGTATATGCATAATTTTACATTTGTAATTAAACACATTTCAGGGACTGCTAACAAAGTGGATGATGCTTTGAGCAGGAAGTGTTTATTTCTGCAGGAGTTTCGAGTCAAGACATTAGGTTTTGAAAACCTTAAGGACATGTATGCAGGTGATGCAGATTTTGCAGAGGCATATGAGGTAGCTGAGAATCCAGTTCTCAGAGACAGAAGCCCCTGGATGAATTACATGATCGAAAATGGACTGTTATTTAGAGGAAATCAATTATGCATTCCGAATTTCTCCATGAGGGAGAATCTGCTAAAAGAAAAGCATAGTGGTGGATTAGTAGGGAATTTTGGACATGACAAAACATTTGCAAAGCTGAGCAAAGCATACTTATGGCCGAAGATGCGAACATATGTCAAGAAATTTGTTGACAGGTGCAGAATTTGCCAGCATTCAAAGGGTAGGAAGCAGAATGTGGGATTCTATCAGCCATTACCCATACCAGAAGGGCCATGGGAGGCCATAAGCATGGATTTTGTATTGGGATTACTGAGGACGCAAAGAGGACATGATTCGATCTTTGTGGTGGTTGACAGGTTTTCCAAAATGGCACATTTTATTCCATGCCAGAAGACCAGCGATGCGACTCATATCGCAAATTTGTTCTTCAAGGAGATCGTTAGACTTCATGGTTTACCCAGAAGCATAGTATCGGACAGGGATACGAAATTCATTGGACATTTCTGGAGGACACTCTGGAAAAATATGGGGACTAACTTAATGTTTAGGTCTGCCTATCATCCTCAGACGGATGGGCAAACAGAGGTGGTAAATAGAAGCCTGGGAGATTTATTAAGAATCTTAGTGACAACGCACCACAGCAGTTGGGACAATGTGTTGCCACAGGAGGAGTTTGCTTACAACGATTCAGTAAACAGAAGCACAGGAAAAATTCCATTTGAGATTGTATATGGTAGGCATCCAAGAGGAGTATCTGAGCTGAGGGATTCAGAGTAGATAATAACAAAGAGTGCAAGTGCTGAAGAGTTCGCAAAGGCGATGGAAGAACTTCACAGCAGGGTGAAGCAATGATTGCTGGAATCGAACCAGGAATATAAGCGCAAAGCGGATCAGAATCGGAGATAACTTTAGTTTGAAGTTGGTAATCTAGTTCTGGCACACCTGAGGAAGGAAAGGTTCCCAAGGAGAACATACAACAAGTTGAAAATGAAGAAAATTGGACCATGCAGAGTTCTGAAGAAATTGGGAGAAAACGCTTATGAGATTGAATTGTCGAATGAGATCAGAATATCTCTGACATTCAACGTCTCAGACCTATATCCATAGAAGTCTGAAAAAGCAGGAGCTGGAGGTGATGAACAGCCAGAAATTCAGTGGCAGAAGAAGATGTCGATTTCAGAAAAGCCACAGATGGAGCATATACTTGATAAGAGGGTCAACAAAAAGACCAGACGGAAGGAATACTTCGAGTATCTGGTCAATTGGAAGAACCATCCAGTGGAAGATGCCAGCTGGGAGACCGAAGCAGTGATTCAAAAGCATGGAAAAACTGTGCAGGATCTCATGGACAGGACAAAGTTTTCAAGCCAAGGAGTATGATGCAGGAGCATCGCCAACTCAACAAGCGAGCCAGCATGGAAGAAAATGAACAGTTGGACAAGGCCAGCTGAAACTTTTTTGAATCTCATTCAAGAGGATGCGCCAATGTATAAATGATGCATTTATGAAAGTGCCTTTTGTATATTGTATCAGACCTCGAGCCATACGCTCTTGTCTGAAGTAGATAGGAGGCATTTAATAGATTTAATGTTGGTAGATAGATGTTTAAAGTCTAGATTTGATAGTTTAGAGTTCGAGAGGGAAAATGGATATAGACACCCTTGTTGTATCATTGTAACATTATTCAGAAGCATTCAGAAGAGAAGAATAAGCAAATAATTGTATGAAGAGCACCCATGTACAGATTTGAATTAATAGAAGATAGTCTTTGATTCAAACTCGTGATTGGTGTTGTTTCTCTGTGTAGATTGTTTATGTGCTCATGAATGTTTGTTTTCTGGATATGCATTTGCTTTGTATATGTTGTGCATGTGATTCAAGTTTTAAACTGAAGTCTAAGAGAGAATAAGTTTCAATTGTTTCTCTATCTGAGCCAGGAGATTCCTGCAAGGTGTGCAGTTGAATTCATCCGCAAGGAGTGCATTGATGAGGGCTCGATAGTCTAACTTTTGTTTTTGTTTGCCCAGAAGTGGAAGTGGGTCGTTGCAACCGTGCAAGGAGTGTGCAGGTTGAAGGAGAAGAAGTCTCAATTGTTAGTCTGGGTAAAGGAGATAGACGACTGCTTTTGCAGAGAGTGCGCAGAGTCTGAATTATTTGACACTTGAGAAGTTGTTGGACGTCGAGCGCGAGGAGTGCGTGTAGAGTCCCTCTGAAGGAGTCAGAGTGGAAAAGCTCAGAAGGTATAGCACCTTCATGATATCATTGAAAGAAATCACAGGAAGTTTGATTGAAAAGGGTCAAGCAGGGTTTGCAGGCACAGACTTTGAAAGGCCAAGTGCGAGAAGGAATACTTAGTCATTTTCGAGAAATCTCCAAAGAGGAGAAATCGACGGTCAGGATTCATAGGGAAGATTGGCGAAGTCCTGACAGCAGTCAGATCTAGCGGAAGATGTGCACGGTTTAATCTTTAGCGTGCCAGAAAGGAACTAGAGCTCATCGGGACTCGGCTCATTGGAGAATCAAAACTTCCGGAGCCAAGAATCTTGTGTATGAAATCGCGAGTAGTGATTTCCCGAGAGGATCCAAACCGTTGATCTACGAGACGCGTGTCCAAGGATCTGGAAGAGTCGGTATTCGGCGTTTCAGGATTTCCGCAGGCAAGGAAATCGTTGCAATAGAAATTGTGATCCCATGATACCCAATTTAGCGTCGAGGAGACGGTGACGTGGAAGAAAGAGAACCCTCACGTGCACAGGAGTTCGGCATATCGTGAGCTCAGAGGTTCGCGAGTTGGAGCCACCAAGTTTAGCGTTAAAGTTTGCGAGGTCGCGAGAGGTGATATCTTGGCAACCATCGGTTAGCGTGTGGGGCCAGAGCACAGTAAAAGGGGGATAGGTGGCATCGGGGATCGAAGATCTTGCAAGCGTAGGTTCTATGCATTGTGACTTCACGAATTCTGAAAGTCCGAACAGGAAGAGGACCGTGGTCTCGTGGATAGCGGTCACATGCGAAAGAGTAGCCGGAGGGAGCTAAGGTGTGCAGGGAGTGCCATCGCAAATCGGGAATCGGGGATTCGCGAGGTGAGCAATTTGTGACCTCGTATATACCGATTTCTTGACAGGGTCAATTCCCGATAAGGGGTAAGGAAGTCGTGGACGAATAGGCAATCGGGATTTGGGGATTGGTGAGACCTGATCCTGTGCTTTCAGGACTCGCGATTTTTGCGAGATCCGATTTCTCGATAGCACAAGGGAAAACACAAAGAGCATCCTGTGGGTGCGAAACTTCCGATAAAGGGGGGTTTTGAAGAGCACTCTAGCTCTTCGGGCCTAGGAAAAAGAAGGTCTTGGTGGTAGCAGATGTGCCCTAGGTGGCGCGTGTTGCGTCATATTACATTAGTAATGTTATTTTATTTATGTCGGCTTTATTCCATTAGTTGTAATTATACCTCCTAGTCTCCTATATATACCAATGAGACATTTTCATTTGGAATCATCTTTTACTTGAACATTTATGTGGGGTAAAAGGAGGTTTCCCCCTCGAAGATTATTATTATTTGAAATTATCTCTTTTTCAAGGCGTTGAGTACTTATTCTAAGGTTTTTCTATGCTATATTGATATTTGGTTCCTAACACAATAATCCAACAATTTCCATCTACTTCCATGGGATCATTAACTTGATATGCATTATCTACTTCATGTTCCTCATCATGTACAACATCATTTCTTCTACTACTTGGTGCTTTCTACAGAAAGTTAGGGGGGGGAATCTAACTTTATAATTACAAACAATCATGAAAAATTAGTGCATGTATAAAAC
>SNQJ01S0047606.1:44757-72325 GCA_010110895.2 Picea sitchensis
GTGAAGAACCCTGCTTGGACAGAAGCTTGAAGACTCTATTTGGTCTATCAAGAGGAATGGGATCTTCTTCATGCAAGTATAGAGCAAGTGTGTGTGTTGGAACCAAGGGTCACTGAAAGGAAGCTTGCGACATCAAGGCGATCAGGTTGTATCTTCTACTTTCAATTAATATGATACAACGGCATGTCCCTTTCCCATAAAGTAGCTCTTACTTTATTGTGTAACTCCTTGATCATATGCATAAGTTGACATTGAATATACTTTGTTATCTTCACTTTGGTTGGTTTGTGTTGTCTTGGACTTGACTTCACGAGAGCACCAGATCAAAGCGGGAACAACAGAGACCTAGGGAAGCGATATCAAGGTATGTCACTTATTCCTTCTCATTAGTAGATTCGATGACTACAACTTAGGGAAAGAGTCGTGTCATGTCCTGTTTTGTTCTAGATCCAGGTGGATCTAGGGAGTTCTATTAGTGTCCGCACCTACCGATTTGTTCGATAACACTTGTATTCTTTAGTTGAGTTCTTAGATTCATCTTCCAGTTTATGTTCTTTCCTTCATATAGTCTGGTCAAGGCATCAAACATTTCTTTCAGAGTCTTGTTAGATGACACATAAGGAATTAGGTGGTCTTTGATTGAATCTACAATGATTCTTTTGGCCCTGATTGTGTCCTTTTGATGCTTTGCCTTTTTTGCAGTATCGACGGGTTCCGATACCTCTTCTTTGACGAATCTTTCTAGGTCATTCTCTTAAAGAATGAGGCCAATCCTATACTTCTAGGTACACAAATTTTCCACTCCTTCTAGCTTGTCAACAAGCTTAATGCTTGCAGACATCTTTACTTGGAGCTACGAAAATGACCAAGAAATGAAAGTGCTCAAAATCCAAATCTGAACTTACTAGGAGGTGCGCTTGGCTGAGGCGAGTAGCCTAGTGTGTTTGGATCTGAGAAAATCCAACTTTTGCTCCTCCAAATTTGATCTTCGAATTTCTGGACTGGTGCTTCTGGTACCTCTGGTACTCTGGTACTTCTGGTACTTCTGGTACACTGGTTTTTTGGTACTTCTGGTACTTTATGAAACTAGGGTTTCACTTTCCAGGAGATCCAGCCACTGAAAAGGTGTGTTGAGAGTGCCAAAGTGATCCTTAGGGGAGGACACACTCTTCTAGATGGTTTTGGGGCTGAAAAGCTTCACCATCAAAAATCCCTAATTTTCATGTACGACAATAGTGACATTTTTCATTCTTGTGAAAGATGCTTCCTTCAGCTTGGCTCTGAAACCATGTTAATGTTTAAGACATTATTATAGTTGTTTTCATTTCATTAGATAACAATAACATAATCCAAGATCATTGAGAAATACACAATCACAAGAGACACAACATTTATCCTGGAAAACCCTCTAAGGGAAGAAAGCCCAAAAAAACTTCCTTAATATAGATAGCCAATACAATGCCAAGAGATCTCTTAAACTAATACAAAAATTCCTCTTCCAGATATGCGCCACTCTCTCTCTCCTTCTTCTCTAGCAGCAAATCCGAAACTTGTCTCTCAAAATGAGCAAGTGAGTTGTGTGTCTAAGTGAGGCGCTAGACTCCTTATTTATATTAGACTGGCACGTGTGAAGTGTATCTTCACTGGCAGGGCCTACTTTTCCCACTGGGTGGTTATAACCACCTTAATCACATTCTGGGGTCTCTTTAATATCTGCTGGGGCCGACTTCTTATTCTGCCTATTATAATTAACATTTGACCAATCCGCAAAAGGGGATTTGGTCCTATTACAATAGCCAACAAGATCAATCCACAATGGTTATTGATCCAATGAATAATATATCAAATAAGAATAAGAATACTCTTTGCAGTTACATTATTTCAACATAACAAACCCCCCAAAATATGGTCTCTCCACTACGTTTAGTCAAGCTCCAGAGGGGTTATCTCATCGACTCTTTCTCATGCAACCTCGTGTTTGGCTCATGTGTGAGAAGAGTTTCCCGAAAACACTTATACGAGAATCAGATTTTGCATTCCCTATATCAAACTCCTAAGTTTATTTTTGGCCTTGGAGAGTTAACTCTCCAATCCTAATCCAAGGCCCTAACTTAAGCTAGTCTATTTACCCTAGAAAATGAAATTTCTAATCAATTTTATTTAAAATTTCATTTTATAGGGGTTTTTGTTTACTCAAAAGGGGTAATGGATGAAATTGATTGGTATTTTGTAAACACTTGATAGATTTTTTTTTTTATAAGAACATAAAATGAAAAATGCATGTTCTTCATTGAAAAGACGAGTGCAAAATGCTTCAGAAACACAAATAAAACTTTATTTTTATGATATGCAAGAAATGCAATTTTTATTTCAAATGAAATGAATTACTGAAATATTATGGAATTATTTTCATCAAAACTATGAAAACATTTTTTTTCTTTTCAATGATGCAAAATGCAATTTGAAATCTAACAAGCACTATAAACAGGGAAAGCACACTTAAAAAGGTTTTCTTCTTTAGCGAAACAATGGAAAGGGATGGAAAATAATACAAAATTACACTTTCTATAAATATTTTGTTTTCCCGTTTAAGAGGTAAAAGAACTATGAAATATTTAAAGAAAACTTTTTTCTTAACACCATCAAGAAAGAAACAGAAACAAGGTAAAAAAGAATCCATACCTATAAATATTTACCAAGAACAACGATAAAATCCACTTTAGACAAAAAGATCTTGGGAAGTAACTTCTCAAACTACCCTCAAAAACTTGAAAATGATTAAAAAAGGAAATGCACAATTTTTTTTGTTTTCTTTATAAGAATCAAACTAAACAGCTATTGAACTCAAAAAGCAACACACATAGAGTCTTAAAGTCCCAAGAGAGACCCCAGACACTCGACCAAACACCTTCAAACCATAAAATATTTGAAAAATAACTTTCTAGAAAGATGTATGCACATGTGCTCGAGGCAGGCCACGTATGTATGTGTCTGTCCTAACTAGCGAACATGTATGTATGCAACTGTGATAAATGCCACACTGCATATATACCCCAGAAATTTCAAAAAGAGAAGAAAAGAGGCAACACAGATGGCTCAAATGAAGTAAGAAAAGACTCAAATAATTGTAAGTCATTAATCTAGGTATCAAATAGTAGTTTGAAACAAAAGAAAAACAATTAAATCAAGCAAAAAACACAACAAATCCCAGAAACATGCCCACTAGGGAGAAATCCCAAGTATGGTCGTCAGTTCTTCTTTCGGGGAAAAATCCCTTATAGTAAATCTCAATACCATAAAGAAATAAAATTCCAAAGATAATACTCAACAAAGATATTATAACCCAATTCAAAGGAAATAACTAAGTATTTATAGGAGAATAAGGATTAACTCATCAGGACTCCTATGGTTGCTATCGTTCATGATTGTAAGAATCTCCTCACTATTTTCAAATAGTTCCACTGCAACATGCAAGAACCTCAAACATATAAGCCTATGAAGAGATGTAGTTATACTAATAACTATCCATTATTCCAATGAAATATAATAGAATGATCAAAGCAACTAGTGTTCTACAAAGCACATATGAAATAATTGCAAGAAAAACATTACAAACACAACGTTTTAAAAAGGAATAAGTTTCTTATTGATGTTCAACAGTGGGGTATTTATGTTGTATACATGTCCTGTCATGTGGCGCTTCCCTGTCAAAAGAGACTTTGGGTCCCTCCACCCAAGCTCCTTCTATAAACATTGGTTTTGGCTCCAGATTCACCATAGAATCAAAGAGAATGTAGGGGAGACTCTTAGTCAGATTGGATGGTGATAAAAAGGAAGGATAGAAACAAGGGTTTCTAGGCCAATAACCAACAACATAAGGGATGCATATGGGATTACAAACATGGCAGGTGTATCCATATGGATGTTTTTTTTTGGTGTGCAAAGAATCATTACCTTTCTCCTTGGAAAAAAGGCTCCTTTGTGCCATCTCTAGCTGGTTAGAAACAATTGAGTATGGGTATATGGAGTTAGGTAATTAACCAAACCTGTAACTCAATAATTAATTAGGAAAAAACATATCTTTTAAGAATTTATTATCATGTACGTAACTATCCCTTAAGTAGCCCGCGTATACACGTGCTGCATAACTGTGAGGGCACGTACAACTTCCAATTTTTTTTTTTTTTAAATGTCTCAAGGAGGTATGGGGAAGATTTGTCTGTAAGTAGTATATGGAATAGGCCAATAAGAGAATCGATGCTTCAATGGTGGAAATTGACGCTATAGCAGATGATGTGTGATTTTATTTTACTGTTCTCTATTTTTTGCATTTTATCTATTTCATGCACAAGCAGAAAATCAATAACTAAATATTCTAGAACCTAAAGGAATTTAACCTTCATAGTGTGGATTTTAATTTTATTTATCAGATCTGTTGTGATGAACCATTCCAATGGAATATCCACAAAAATTTACATATCAATAATGGTTATTCATGTTCTGAACATTTGGTAGGTCATAGTGAAGTCAAGATCATTGTCATAGAGTTGGGACCACCCATAGGTCTTGTGCCCATAAGAGTCGAGAAATGTGGTTAGTGCTACAACTAGAGGTCGATTGAGGCAGTCAATGACTCAATTGGTGCTCCCTTTCCTATATTAAATGTTGAGGTGAAATTGTTGCAAGTATTGGACCACTTTTGATGGTGATAATTCTGTAATTTACTCTATTTCTGCATGAGTTGCAAAGGCTTGTGATCCGTGTGGATGATTGTCTCCTTCCCTAGAATGTAATGCTTCCATTTGCGACATGCTTGTATAATGGAATACATATCTTTGTCATAGGTGGGGTACTTATGGACAACAAATGAGAGTGTCTCACTATGATAGGCCACTAGATGGTAGTATTGAGTGAGATAAACTCATTAGAATTGTGGAAACTTATCTCTAAGAAGAGATGTGATGGATATGCACATTCACAAAGAAGTGATTACAATGAGGCCAAAATTCCTTTTAACATAAATCATCAATGAAAAAACCCTGATCATCCAAAACCCTAACCCTAGAAGTTGAAACACCGAAAGGTTTGTGGGCCCTGATGTGGTTAGTTGATACGTCAACTTCCCAAGGGTGTAAATTTTGCATACGATCTCCATTTGGGGTGCTTGGTAGCCTGTCGAAAAGGTATAGTTGATAATTATACATTCCAAATGGTGCACTTTATGCCTTTGGTGATTTACTAGGCGTTGTCAAGACAAAAAAAATTTTCTTTAGGGTCTCAAAATGACCATGGAAACTGCCAAGATGGAAACTGTTCTTTGAGATAGTAAAATAGGAGGGTGGCCAACGATGTCTACCTGAATCAACTGGCCTTACTAGCATACCTTAAATTATTAATATCGAAATTAAATTTCTCAGTATTGTATATATTTTGATGATTACCCAAGGTTCTTAAATGACTATGCATATCTAGCGTAACTCATTCCAAGGATCACTATTCAGAATAACATACAAAGATTTGTACACTAGATCATCGTTATTTATGTTTTATGTCATGTTTAATACACTTTCACAAAGGAATGGTTAAGACTTAGTGCTTTAGCCATCACCTGTGACTATCATTGTTCATGTTCAGAAGTATTAACTCACTTTATCCAAATACACAACCAATCATTGGAATAGAATCTTCTTATTCTTCATGTTAGGTTTTCTCTCATTGGTCTCCAAGACTCAACCTTTCCTTTGAAGGTCTATAAACCGAAATACTTCATAATTTCCTATATTAAGACCATAAATATATGATTCATGAACCTTAATCATCACTCATGTTTCCCAATCCCCTCCAATATCACTAATACATATTTTCACTTGAGAGAGGCACCCTTTCATTATCGTTACATAAATTCCCCTAGGATTTATTAAAATTTCCTAATTCCATAACTTCAATGCAATCCATTAGGTATACACCCTAAGGGATTTATATGAGCTTTAACTACTCTATTCTTGACAATTCCATATTGATGTTATTAACACAAAGAACCTTGGTCAACTATCACTAATATTTGACTGGCTAGGAGAACACCACCTTTTTGCTAAGGTGCTTTCCCTCTTTTTACAAAATTTTCATACCTTCTAAAATTCCTTAAAATGACCTAGATCATTATCCCAATATTTTAACTCAAGTTGATTAACTAACAACATTTGCTTCCTTATAAGCATTGTCCTTATAGTGATTCTTATCATGTTTCCTATCTAAGAACACTTCTATGATTTAACAACAATTTTCCAAAGGGTTACTCGTTCAAAGGATACCTCAAGAGTGCTAAGTTATCATTTCCATGGAATCATGACTATTCCCTCATGGAAATTCTAAAATATTCCATCATGTTCTAGGATAGGATACTACTTCTTGTTGATTTCTTATACTATTTTTATTACAAAGTGCTATCCCATCCTTCATTTTTGAAACATCCGCTCAATTCACCTTTATATTCCATCATCTTTTGTGAAATATCTAGATATTACTCTTTTTTTGTTCATCTCATTCTTCCACGTTGGTTATGGTTACATGGACTACATTAAGTTATCATCATTAGAGAATATGTTGGAATGCTTTATAAGTTAGGTATGCACTTGCTAATGTTTGAAAATCAATTATTTAGAAACTTTTCTTTCTTTCTTAAATCCTTATCTCTTTATGCTTATATTTTCATCTTCGCATTCTAATAATAGGTTAGGTATCCTTCTAAGTGTAATTGGATACTATATTTAAGGTATATACACATTACCTCCAATTTTAACTTGATTCAAAGTGTACTTTAATTTCAAGGAATTGTACCACTATTCTCTCAAATCGATCAATTATATTTTCCACACATCTTGCCTAAATAACACATGTCTTATTTACTTTATCAGGTTACATAGGTTAATTTAGCATATTAAGTGATGTTATAGTACTTTATACAAGATGATATCTTCTTAATGTCCATATCTATGCTTTTAAGTTTATAATATCAGGCATAAGGAAAACACATAAGACACATTTTGATTCTTATCCCTCAGTCATCAATGAATGACAACATAATTTCATTATCTTCTTACTTGATTATGAGTGCCAACATGTTATAAGGAGTGTATAAAAGGGTGCCATCATCCCACTTAGACTAAATATAAGTTGTTTTTTCTCCCTTAATGTATGGGATTTCTATCAGTATCTTTCAAGGTTATGTGGAGAAGGAAGTCATGTCTAGCTTTTATGGGCATAAGCAACATGTATGTTATAGTTTCTTCTATCCTACACTTCTTATCACATGTTTCAAAATCACTAAGTCCATTTTATGATTAGTGAGATTACTTAGTCCATATATTAAGTCTCGTGCTATAAGATTTAGGTATCAACCATGCATATTACAATCAACCACAAATATTAATAATCATTCATACATATTAATAATTGACCATACATATGCATATATGCATAATTTAATTAATTTCCTACCACTAATATCAAAACAAAGAAGAGGGGAGAGGAAGAGAAGATGCATCCTATAGAGTTCTAGGGAGATAATTATCAAATTTCCCTTCTTCACGTGTCACTATTTCTAATGCACTACACCTAGGTTTTGATACTTTCCTATGTTGATTCAATCATGTACTAGGTCACATGTATTTTGTTTAACTAAATGTTTACGTATTACATTGTATTTAACTAAACCACCAAATTACAATCAAAATATCCACAATAATTTGAAAAAGAAACAAAACAAACTAATCACCTAAAATTATTCCATTCTTGTTAGTAACTCAAAACCATATATATATGTGTGTGTGTGTGTGTGTGTGTGTGTGTGTGTGTGGTTTTGAGTTACTAACAAGAATGGAATAATTTTAGGTGATTAGTTTGTTTGTTTTTTCAAATTATATATATATATATATTAACTTCCACTTATTCAACTTTGAAAATTCCAGCACTTCATAAACATCCTTATGTTGCTTAGAGAAAGGGCATATTACAGGGATTAGGATCTCTAGAGTGACAAAAATCCTTCACCTCTTGTTTGTGAACGATGTCCTCATTCTGTTCAAGGCAAGTCTGATCGAATGGAGGGTGATAGACAATATCATATTTTTTTTTTGCAAAGCCTCGACCCTCTCAGTCAACACCTACAAATCTACAATTCATTTTGAAGGTGTCTTAGATGTAGAATTGAACTTTTTTAAAACCCTCTTGCCTTACAATTTTAGCGACCTCTCTCTTGGGTTACGCTATCTGGGCTATTTCCTTAAGACTGTAACCCATGGCTCAACTGACTAAGATTGGATGATAGATAACATCTCAAACAAAATTAAGTCATGGTACAATAGGTATCTATCACTTGGAGGGAGATATATATTGGTAAAAATAGTTTTGGAAGCACAAACTGTACATTGGATGACACTGGAAGCATTACCTCGCTCAGTATTAAATAAAATTAGATCTTTGATGTTCCAGTTTCTATGGAATGGTCAATCGGACATTCACCAGATGCACCTATGTAGCTGAGAGGTCCTCTCTAGGCCTAAAAATAATGGTGGGTGGGGCTTTCGTAACCTCATTCATTTCATCTTAGCTTTGAACACTATTATTCTATGGAGGGTTTTAACTCAGCCTAGTATTTGGCAACAGATCCTTCGGGACAAATATTTACATAACACCACACTAGTCAACTGGATCAGAAGACCCTCACAAGTTAACAACTCTACTTCGAAGATCTGGTCATGTCTCATCCATGCGCTCCCCTCCATGATTCATTGGCTCAGTTGGTGCCATGGAACAGGTCAGCAAATTAATATCGGTCGTGACATGGTACTAGGCATTGGAGATTTCTCCTTTCTCACTGAAGATCTTTTAACCCGACTTAAACAGAAACAAATTACTATGCTTGCTCATGCATTATTGTTGAGAGATCCTCATACCTTTGCCGAGGTTTGGCGAAGCAACACGGAACTGGAACTATCGGGTGATCTTGTTAAAGAATGGGAAAATTTCACACAGGCATTGAGTGGGGTGGGGATTACTCTCCAGGATGATTCCATGGACGTTTTGATCTGGACCAGTGGATATGCATCTAGAAGGATGACTGTAAAAAACTTCTATAACGCCATTCTAACCACCCACGGGTTACCGAACTGGATCAGATGGAGAATCAAAGTTTGGAAATGGAAACTGCAACTAAAAATCGTTCTCTTCTTCTGGTTGGCATCAAAAAACAAGATTCTTTCATGGGACATCTTGCAGAAAAAAGGATGGAGTGGACCGGGCATATGCATTTTATGCAAAAAATCTGAGGAAGATATTAATCATTTGTTCATTCACTGCAAATTCATCAAGCATGTCTGGGCGATATGCTTTCATTTCCTTAAATTTCCCCGTTCTTGGTGCGGCAAGACCATCAATGAGTGCATGGATACGTGGCTTTTATGCAAGGCTGCATCTAAAAAACTACCAATCTTACTGAGCTGGCTTACTTGGAACAAACACAACGAGGCATTATTTTATGGAAAAACCCCCTCTGGATGGGTTGTGGTGTACATGACACTTGGCACACTTTCAAATATTCCCACTGACAAAAATTCTCAGGTTTTGAGATTGAGTCCAGTTATTCGTCTGAATGGGTTTCCACTGCAGAGGGAATAGGGTGTGGTGCAGGGGGTTCATTAAAATTGATAGAGGGCCCAGTTGTTAGATGGTTATTCAATTGTGGTGAAGGAACAAACACTAAAGCATAATTTGTGGGTGCACGGGCTTCTCTCACCATTGTAAAGATCCTGAAAATTCAGCATGTTCAGATTTTGGGAGACTCCAAAATAGTTATTGAGTGGCTGAATCATAAAGGTAATATTCAAGCCATCAATATTGAAGGTTGGAAAAGCAGAATTCAGGTTTTGGCATCAACATTTCAAGGTATTAGTTTCCAACACATCTTCAAAGATTACAATGAAGAAGCATATTTATTATCTAAGCAGGCTATAACAACAACTAGAGGAAGACTCACATACTACTATGGGGATGGAGTGATGACAGACCCTTCTCAACATATACAAATTTTCTAAAACTCCTTCCCCATTTCTGATTCTAGAGAGTTTGAGCCAATGATTTGGGACTAGCCCTCTTTTTTACTGGTGATCTTTTACTAAATCTCAGCAGGGTTTCATCCATTGTACTCGAGTTTCTTTTCATTGACTCATAAGACAGAATATTCTATTTATTTTGAACTAGGATATGTATCCTCCGATAGAACCAGTTTCTGTTGTTTCCTTTGGTTACGATGTAAAAATTATATTACTAATATAATAATGTTAATTTTCATATGGACGAAAAAAACTATATATATAATAAAATTATATTACTGCTAATTTTCATCTGGACAAAAAAACTATATAATATTAAGTATCGAAATATGGATAATAAATTAATAACCTATACACTGAAATCAATCTGCTGATTTTTCCGTTAAATTTGAAAGAAAGGTAAATCAAGGACGTTGGATTTCTGATGACTTGTCTAAGAAGGAGTCGCCTTTGGAGATTATCGGTCTGGCTACCGTGAGAGTAGCATACCAAGAGCAGGGCAGGCCCACGTCTGTGTGTGCGGCAGTTGAAAAAAACAAAACAAAAGAATTAATGTACGGGTTCAAGCTATAATCTCGGTTAGAGAAAAGGCACCATGCCTTCTAGTTTAGTTGTATTGTATTTCACTGTATTTATAATTTATTATTTACCATTTGTATTTTCTTTAGCCCAGATATGCCTTTGGCATTACTATGAGGTTTTATACACGACAAATTCTGCAGTTCCACTGGTCATTTTATGTTTCCTTAACTCAGAGTAGCCCATGGTCAATATTAAAAATGATGATGTAGTGTATGATTTGGGAGGTCGGATAAATTGTATTAATCCCATATTAATCTTATTATGTCTTTAATCTGGAATTACAAAGCATCTCCAGAATTAAATCAAGTCTAAATAAATTGTATTTTAATCTTAAAAAAATATATTGATTTGGAGGCATAGAAGTACCAATGAAGTAAGTGTAAAGCTTATGAAATGAAGGCTACTTTCTGAAAAAATAGGGATCATATAGGAGTAACTTTATTTGTTTTTTTTGTGTACAAGTGTCCAACAAAGAGGGGAAAATGTGGGTGGGTAACTTACAAGTTACATTTTTTTTTTAACCCTCGTTAGTTGCCATGCATAGTTATAACAGTCAAGGGGATGGCCTTCTTTCTAACAGACCCCTATTCAAAAGTGGATGCAGCAAGCAGCTATCTTTTTACTAATGAAGCTAAAAACAATTGACTACCAGTAGTAATAGTATGATATGTGTGCTCATGGAGGGAACCGATTTCTTCTTCTGTTTTGAGTTTTATTTTAATGTATGCATGATTGAATCTGAACCGGATACAGATCCACATGAATTCAGTATAGGAAGAATTCAGTATAGGAAGGGTGGGTTCAATGATAGTTTGGATGACATTTTGGAAAAGGAATAAAGATAACCAGAACATTTCACACCAAGTTTGCAAGCTTTTGAGCTGCACTTAATCTCTATTATGCTGAATTTTATTATGCTGAATTTCCTTGCAAGGTGATTTTGAGGGCTTGGATATTGTTTATACCAGCAATTCAGGGAAAAAAAGTAGTGAAACAATCTACAAACATATTGTAAAGTAGTAAATATCCAGTTGCTCAAGGAAAGATGAAAGAAGAGCTTTCCACTTCTTGGGAACTACTAAAGGACACCGATACATGGTCATACTTGGGATTTTTTCTAATTATATATATATATATATGATTCACTTTGTTGATCAATATATTATCATGTTCATTTATAAAGAGGGTTTTAAAATTGTGATATATATATATATATTGTAGGTATTGGGAGGGGATGTAGGTTACAGGGGCATTTATAGGCATTGGGGGAATACCGTAAACGTTCTACGTTTTGGCTTTTCTCTAGCTTTCGGGGATATTTTCCTGAAATCTAGTGAGAAATTGTTAGATCCACATATTTGAGTGATTATTTCTGTATAATCTGAGGGCCCCATAGGTTTTTCACCATGCTGAATCCATTTTTGCATTCAAAAATGGATTTCAAATAACAAAAAATAGTAATTTCATGCAGATTTGTGTTGTCGAATTCTAACAAAAAAAAACCAAAACTTAAAACAATTAAACAACGCTGGGAATATATAGTTAAAATACGGATTTTTTAATTGAAAATATTTATTGGGAGGGGGTTCTACACACATAACTTTAAAATATTAAAAAGATCCAAGATATTACACGTGACTCTATTAGCTACTTAGGTCCCTTCCCACGATCATTCTATCACAATATTAAAAAAGGCATGTTAATTACATTCAAAGAAGCGAGGAAATATTACAATTCTTCTACTTGTATGCTCATTATGTAAGTGGGCATCTATAAGAATCTAATCTCTTTAAAGTTTGCTAACTTGAGACAATACACACTTGGACTTTAAATATACAATATACTTATTTTTCTAATTTTTTTTGTTTTTTTCATATGGTTGTAACAATAAATCGAAAGTTTCAAACATGAGTTTTTCCATGTTTATGTCAAGTTCTATAATAAAAATTGACATACATAAATAACTTAAGCGTTTTTTTCTCATATGAAGAAAAGGAAACCATCACTAGAATGAAAATCAAAGAGATGGGGAATATGGCACAACCATATCTTCATCATCTAGTTTTCTAGAATATATATATGGAGATACCACAAACCATCTTAATCACATACCATATGGACTTGGCATTAGTCAGTCATTCATCATGGGAATTAAGAATATTTTTAATTATTCTATGTGTTAAAATCAAGAGATTAATTCTCATATTTCAAAAATTTATTTGTTGATCTACAAACCATAAATACAATTAAGATGGAGCAAAAATAATGAATGAAGTTTGTCAAAACATGAAAGAAACACACTAACAAAGGGGTTATATTTCTTTAGGAGGCCATGAGAAATAAAAGTATTCAATTTGCCCTACAAACCCTAAAGAAAATGAGTTTTTTCTCAAAGGATATATTCACTATGTATATTAGTATTTGAGAGAGAGGATTGTTAGGATCATTAATAATCTTTGGATGACATAGATTTCAAATCTTAATATATTGAAAGTTTTGTTATTATCTCTTAAATTTCAATGAGGTCAACAAAGAAATCATTTACAAAGAAATCATTGATGTGAGAGGAAATCCATTTATTTCATTTTCCTATGTAATCTTTTGGAACACCAAGCATTGATGGTTCATAACACATCACTTGGGTACATTCGATCGAGTGATCGACCTACATTTGGATACAGTCGATCGAAAAATTGACCAACACACTATATCAGTCGGTTGAGTAGTCGACGTGCCTGTCGGTTGGATAGTCGACCAATAGTCGAAGATAGTCGAGAAGTGGATCAACCAACCCAACAATCGACTACGAGTTGGACACGTGGGCGCTTGGGTCAAGCATCCTTGTCGAGATGACTTGAAATTGCGGATTTAGTAGAGTCAACCTTAACAACCGACGGTTACATGTGGACATGATCTTTTGGATTCTATGGAAGTTGGTTAGATATTGAGGCTATAAATAGAAGACCCCTTGAGTCATTATCATCATGCAAAAAAAGATCATGTGGATCAATAAGTGCAATATGCACTATGATGTTCTTATCATAGTGTGCTCTGCTTAAGTGTTGTAACGGTGTCTTTAGACACCACCCTTTGTCTTTGAAATTTTGTTTCCTCTTCGATTATATATAGTTCTGTGTTTTCTATTTCATGTTGTGTTCCACCCTATTCCCCAACATGTTATCATAGCCGATGGTTTAAAACCTTGACCTATTATATGAAAACATTTCTGAATCGATTTTATTGTGTGATTGACTTTGGGTTGGTGGTTTGCTGATTGGAACTTATTGAAACAAACCAATTCATGTCTAAATATCGAAGATGGCTTCGAAAATTGATCTTGTTGTTTTGAACGGATCAAATTATTTAGTATGGGCCCTAGATATGGAAACCCTACTAAAGAGAAAAGGACTATGGTAGTATATGAAGGTTGCAATTCCAAATCCAATAGATGAACATGAAAAGTTTGTTGTTGATGGAAAGAAAGGCAAGGTTGTAGGGGTCATCATGACCTATATCTCGTGGGAGATTCAATTTCACCTCAATAGAATCGCCTTCCCTCATCAAGTATGGAATAAGTTGAATCTGTTGTTCGATCAATTCGACGAGAGCCATGTCATGTAGTTGGAGAAAGAGTTGATCTCTCTCAATCCTCATTCTTTTGACATAATAGAGGACTATTTGGTGTGTGTCAAAAACCTCCAATTGAAATTGGGTGAATGTGGAAACAACTATTAGAAGGATGGACAACTCATCAAGATGGTCCCGATGAACATGATAACACCATTTAACATGTTCATGACAACTTTCTACACCAATTGTAAAGAATGCAATGAAGATGGTAATGATTACACCTTTGAATCTTTCTATGGTCTTTTCATTATTGATCAACACAAACTATTTGAATAAGGAAATATTGGTGGTAAACACCAAGCCTATTTTCTCAAGGGAAAGATCAATATGGATCCTAAGGATAGAGTATAGTTTGATTCCTCTGCAAAAAATCCTACATAGTGCAACCATAAACCTAAGCGACAGACAGATGCTCCCCAGTGAAGTCGAAAGAAGAATACATGTAAGTATCATGGAAAGACTGGACATGTGGAAAAAGTCTTCTTTAAGAAGAGAGATTATCTAGAGGAGAAGGTTAAACTCTTTGAAGGAGACATGTCCGTTGTTAACCGACCCAATGATAGTTTCACCTTCCAATTCATAACTTCTCAGACCTTGTTGTCTCATTCTATGCAGAATGAATGGGTAGTTGACTTTGGGTGCACTCATCGCATGGCTAAGGATGCCTCCTTGTTCACGTGGTTGGATGAAGCTAAGGAGAGGAAAATATATGTTGCTGATGATTTTTCTCTGGATGTTGTTAGTCAAGGTGATGTTACCTGTCAATATGGGAAGATATTTGATGTCTATCATGTGCCAAATCTCAGTGCCAATCTATTGTTTGTTTCCTAGTTAACACATACAAGTAAGATTGTGGAATTTTGTCTAGATCAATTCTATGTTTGTGATTTGAAGAAAGGAAATTCGATTGTCGTTGGCAGGATTCTTGACCCGACAGACAGTTTAAAAAAATTATGTAATAGGACTTGACTTGAAACTGAACCAACTGTACTTGTTTCTCACATTAATGAGATAAGTTGAATTTGGCATGAGTGACTCGGACACCCAAATTTTTGAAGTCTACAAGCACTAGAAACTTAGAACATGTTTGTTGGTTTACCGAAGGTGTTTCCCCTTGAAGGAGTTGATGGACTTTTCAGTTACTTCATAA
This sequence comes from Picea sitchensis, assembly GCA_010110895.2. Classification (NCBI taxonomy): domain Eukaryota; kingdom Viridiplantae; phylum Streptophyta; class Pinopsida; order Pinales; family Pinaceae; genus Picea; species Picea sitchensis. The sequence goes on from SNQJ01S0047606.1 coordinate 60,229, forward strand.
TTAATTTAGTAAGAAACTGAAGAGTTTTACATTTAATTATCAATCCGAGGTCGTATCTTACTTACAAACTATTTTGCACCATATATGCAAGTATAATGTTGTAATTGCCAATGAGTTGTAGTACTTTCGATAAAATGCCACAAAAGAAGATATCAAAATGCTTAATCAAGTCACCAATCCCATAGTACTTATTGTACTTATAGGGGAAAGAATGTCAAACTTGCAGAAAAGTAAATCACTATCGCAGAAAGTAAATCATAGTTGCAAAAAGTAAATCAACCTTGTAGAAGGTAAATCAAACTTGCAGGAAGTAAATCACACTTGTAGAAAGTAAATCAACCTTGTATAAAGTAAATCAAACTTGCATAAAGAGTAAATGTGACTTGTTCAAGTATTTAGGATGTGTTAGCACTAGAAGTCACCTCCAGATTGCGTTGGAGGTAAGCCCAGTACCCATCAGTTTATACAGTAAATGTAAATGAATTTTAGGTGATCAAATGGAGAGGACTCAATGATAATCACGTTCTAACTCATAAATTTGGACTAGCATGTGTAAGAAATTGAGGTCTGGAATCAACTTCAGTCAGTAAGTTGGAGTAAGGGTGAGTAGGAGGAAGATTTAGTGAGAAAGGTGTAGAGGTCCTCTATGAACATCATATTTTCTAGCAACCTAAGGAGGAAAAACTTAAACACAAGGTCCTCTTGGATTCAAATTTCAAGGAAACTAAAATAAATCACAACAGTACTATAATCAAACATTTATCATAATACGGTTACAACAATCCATGTGAATCAATCAAACAAACATGAACTCTCTCAGTATCAGAGGAAAATAATATGGAGTAAGAAAGTTGACTTAGATTAACCAAGCTATCTCAAAAGGAAATACATAACTAGAGAACCATTTGTTCTCAATCAAAATATTACAATAGCAGGGAGCCTAGCTCAACCATTCGACCTTAACAAAATATCAAAACTGTTGCAACTACCAGGAGTGTGATCGAACCACTACATTCAAAGTTTTTAGTCAATGCCTGCTCTGTCAGAATGTTCATGCCTCCTCATGTCAGATGCAAACTAGGTGTAGTTATGTGCTTTACATAATAATATGTCCATAAGGAAGCTTCAGATTGACAATTTGCCTTCACAGCCACTCTCAGCCTGCTTTCCATTTATGGAGTGAGTTGAAGTTTCAACCACCACTCCCATTTCCATTAACTGCCTTCATCGGGATTGGGACGAGGCTTGATGCCCATGAATGTTCCAGGCGGTGCCCACGACTTATTTGAGTCAATACTGGTGCCTCGAGGCCATGCAGATCTTCTTATGTGACTAAATACAGGTGCTTTAGGCCTTTCAAACTTCAAACTATATTTTTTCCCAAGAAAAACCTCTGGAGCTAAGGATATGATGACACGTGGCTTCTAGATTAGGATGTCTAAGATCCACTTTGGGCCTCCAGGCTCCGGGAAAATCCAAACTCAAATCTTGATTAACTTCTGTGCTTTTACCCAGAGTTGTCGATCTACTGACGCACGTCCTCTTCAATCAACAGTTCTACTCCTACTTCAGGAATTTGACCCCTTCAACCAGATCAACGACCCTTCTGCTCCCTCCTTGATCAACGATCGGGATCTCGTTCGGGTCTTCGGGACTTTGAGCACTTCGGGACTTTGCAATTTTAAACTCCCATAATTATCTAGAGCGCAGAACTCTGAAGCCAGGGATCTACCTCCATGCGTACTCACTTTTTATGGCTCACATTATTTCAGGAGTTCAGACTTAGACATTTTTGGAATTCCACACACTTCTCACTTCGAAACTCTCGAACTTATTTCCCCAAAAACTTGGATCAACTTCCACCTGTCCCTTTAAAAATCGACGACTCATGTTGTCTTTGGGCCTTTAGCTCCAATGCTATACTTTGCACAACTTTTAAGATTATGAACACCCATGAGATGCTAGTATGAACTCCACATGGAAATCTCGCCATTGAAAGTTGAACCTGCCTTAGCCTGATTTGGGTCCAGAACAAACCGATCTGAGTGTCGCACTTTGAGCTTGTGGCTGCGGCCTGTGTAAACAAAGACTTGGATGACTGGATAGGGGCTGGGAAAAAAGGGAGACCATGGCACTTTAAACAAAGAGGGGGGGGAAATGAAAATGATTTTACAATCCGAAGGGGAAAAAACTTAAGAATTGGTCTACGAAAGGAGAGAGAGAAGGAAAAACATAGACTTAGGTAGAAACCAAAACCCCACAGGACTCTAAAAAGTTTGTGTGATAACATTTGGCTCCACAGGGGATGGCATGCTCCTGCGAGCTACCAAGAACAAGTAGTTCCAGTGCCTTAGCTGTTGGGTTATGGGGTCATGCTAAAAAAATGTCCTGTTGAGGATTACATACCGATAATTACTCTAAAAAAAGAAAATACATGGGATCTAGAAAGAGCTTATTTATGTACAATCCTAGGCTAACTGATTTTTACAAAGCGTTAGGTGAAAGAAAAAATCCACCATAACCACCCAAACTGTTCGGTAAAATAATTCTTCTCTTTACTGCAAATTATACATAAAAGGTAAGGGAAGTATGACAACATAAAGAAAAAATGTATTGGAACACTGGAAAGACCTCCGAATGATGATAACATGAACAATTTTGCAGGCTCCAATGCTTTTGGAAAACATAGTATTATATATAACCCCACAGGGTTGCAAAATTTATAATCAGGAAAGCTTGACTGGTAAGAAATTACCTCTTGTACTTCATTGTTTCTCAACTGTCGTTCGATGTTCTCAGAGTATACAGGTGGGTGGAGGACAAATGCAGGTTGGCTAATCCTAGGTGATATTTTCTCACTAACAGTTTCCAGGACATGAATATCCTCTGCATTTCCTTTATAAGAGAAACAAACAAACTCTGCCTTCGACTCTGAAAAACTAGGAAAAAACATAGAGGAACTTTCCCTAGCTTTTGCTGCTAGCTTTTCATCTATCTCAACTTCATAGTCAGGAGAAAAATCTTATGCAGAATACACTTTCTCTTCGACATTGGGATATTCAAAAGAGACATATGGATCTTCATGAACGCTTAAAATGACAAACACGTCTAATATGATGCCATACGTTTCTATGTTATCTCTATCATAATGAATATCATTCAGCACTTCATGCTCTTCATGGAAAATGCTTTCTTCCACAATAACAACTTCATCACCAAAATGATCTTTGTGACATGCAGAATCTTTATAAAACAAAGAAAACTCATCGTAGCAATTTTCATAAAGACACTCAGTTGGAAAATAATATTTATAAAACAAATTGAAAGCTGCATGAAAAATGGTCAAAGAGTTGATGCTTGGAACGTGAAGAGATTGACACCAATCATGAGCAATCCCCTGTAATGAATACTTGAAAAGATTAATCTGAATATATTAATGCACGATATGAAGTCGATGAATAAATTCATGAAAGTCTAGCAAATGCTCAGTTGGTACTTCCCACCCTTTTCCTCGGAATCTAGGAAGGCTACTTTACCATTCATATCTACTCGGTGGTGGGTTAGGGAAACCAACTATTTTTGAAAAATCATAGAAAGAAACCTCTGAGCTAAGATTTGGTCCATTTCAAACCAGTGGATTCGCCATTGGGTTATTTAATCATGGAGTCTCCAGGTGAATGATGTGTAGCCTGAAATTGTATGGTCTTTGTTCACCATCAAAGACCAGATTTGTTCATTATCGTTCTCCCAGAGAGATTTTCAATCTGGGACAACAACAAAAAACTTTCTGAGAAATATTTCCTGCTCTTAAATAATCCTCTCTAGGTTAGTTGAAACAATGGAGTCGTAACAGTGGATTCACCGGGTGCACAATTGCAATCTTCAATGGTTCTGATATATGATGCACCTTCAGACTTAGAAGCTTCTTTGTCTTTCTATCCCAGGGAAAAAATTTCAATTCCTTCCCCAACAACAACGCCATAAATGTTAGCACTAGAAGTCACCTCCAGATTTCATTGGAGGTAAGCCCAACACCCATCATTTTATACAGTAAATGTAAATGAGTTTTAGGTGATCAAATTGAGAGGATTCAATGACAATAACATTCTAACTCATAAATCTAGACTAGCATGCATAAGAAATTGAGGTATGGAATCAACTTCAGTCAGTAAGTTGGAGTAAGGGTGAGTAGGAGGAAGATTTAGTGAGAAAGGTGTAGACGCCCGCTATGAACATCATATTTTCCAGTAGCCTGAGGAGGAAAAACTAAAACACAAGGTCCTCTTGGATTCAAATTTCAAGGAAACTGAAAGAAATCATAAGAGTACTATAATCAAACATTTATCATAATACAGTTACAACAATCCATGTGAATCAATCAAACAAACATGAACTCTCTCAGTATCAGAGGAAAATAAGATGGAGTAAGAAAGATGACTTAGATTAACCAATCTATCTCAAAAACAAATACATAACTAGAGAACCATTTGTTCTCAATCAAAATATTACAATAGTAGGGAGCCTATCTCAACCATTCGACCTTAACAAAATATCAAAACTGAGTATATATACTCAGAACTATTGCAACTACCAGGAGTGTGATTGGACCACTGCATTCAAATTTTTCAGTCGGTGCCTGCTCTGTTAGACTGTGCAGGCCTCCTCATGTCAGATGTGAACTAGGCACAGTTATGTGCTTTACAGGAAAATCTTTCCATAAGGAAGCTTCGGATTGACAGTCTACCTTCACTGCCTCTCTCAGCCTGCTTTCCATTTATGGAGTGAGTTGAATTTTCAACCACCACTCCCATTTCCATTAACTACCTTCATCGGGACTGGGATGAGGCTTGACACGCATGAATGTTCCAGGCGGTGCCCACGACTTCTTCGAGTCAATATCAATGCCTCGAGGCCATGAAGATCTTCTTTTGTGACCAAATACGGGTTCTTTCGACCTTTCAAACTTCAAACTATATTTTCCCCAATAAAAACCTTTGGAGCTAAGGATCTCATGATGTGTGGCTCCTGGATTAGGATAATCGAGATCTAGTTTGGGCCTCTGGGCTCCGGGAAAATCCAAACTCAAATCTCGCTTACCTTCTGTGATTTTACCCGGAGTTGTTGATCTACTGACACATGTCCTCTTCAATCAATGATTTTTCTCCTGCTTCGGGACTTTGACCCCTTCAACAAGATCAACGACCCTTCTTCTCTCTCCTTGATCAACGATCGGGATCTCCTTCGGGTTTTCGAGACTTCAGACACTTCGAGAATTTGCAATGTTTAACTCCCATAATTCTATGGAGCGTGGAACTCCAAAGAGAGGGATCTGCCTCCACGCGTCCTCAGCTTTTGATGGCTCATATTATTTCAGGAGATACGGCTTTGTCACTTTGGGAATTCCACACACTTATTATTTCGAAACTCTTGAAGCTTATTTCCTTGAACACTTGGATAAACTACCACCTGTCCTTTTAAAAATCAACGGCTCATGCTCTCTTCGGGCCTTTTGCTCTGACGCTCTACTTCGCACAACTTTTAAGATTCCGAATGCCCACGAGCCGCTAATATGAACTCCACATGGAAATCCTATCATTGAAAAATGAACCTGCCTTAGCTTGATTCAGGTCCAGGATGAACTACTTTGAGTGTCATGCTTTGAGCCCGCGGCTGCGGCCTGTGCAAACAAATACTTGGATGACTAGATAGGGGTTGGGAAACCAGGGAGACCATGGCACTTTAAACACAAAGGGGGGAAAACAAAAAACGATTTTACAAGACGAAGGGGAAAAAACTTAAGAATTGGTCTGCGAAAGGAGAGAGAGAAATCAAAACAAAGACTCAGGTAGAAACCATAGCCCGACAGGACTCTGACAAGTTTGTATGATAACCGGATGTTTTTTTATTATTTTGACAAATGTATCATAGCTTGTGTACTCAATCCTTAGATATTACATAAAGGAAAAGAGCTAAACTACCTTGAATTGAAAACTTACACAATTGTCAACTAGAAAACTAGATGCAAATATGCAGTAGCCAAAGTTGCAACATCGAGAGTTGCAACAGTCAGAGTTGCAACATAGAGACTTGCAGCAGCTGAAGTTGCAACATCTCGGGTCTCAACAAACCAAATTACAACAACATGAGTTACAACAACCAGAATCAAAGTAAGAATGAAGTTTAAATAGTAATTACTTGAAACAAATGAAGGTGAATAAAATATGTTGTGGCTACACTTCAACTATTTGACAAATGCAGTCCTGAAATAAATTGTAGCAATGAGGAAACAACAAAGTTGTATCACGATGTCTTTATAGAGAAATTTATGGAAATAAATATGGAAGAGATATTACAGTTACTTTCTTGTCAACCAAATATCACTACCTTGCGATGTCAACAATCAAAAGATACAACAATCGAAAGGTACTAGATGTTGATGAAGGAATTGTTGAAAATAAATAAGAAAATGGAAATCTGATTATAACTACTTCTACAAAATGTAAAAGATACAAACAATATCGAGATAAGGAGGAGACCTTGCCTCCTTAGATAAGGTACTAGTCTAAGAATGTATTAGACGCTCAAAGGATCAACACACCATCAATTGAATAGGAGGAAACAAAAAGGAATGTATATTTTCCAAAATTCTGAGTTTTACAATACAACTCAATCTTACAAGTCGAATAATCTCCTCCCCCAAGTTGCAGAGAGGCTAAGATTTTATTAAATACATATGTTGTCTACATAAAACAAAGAGACAGATGGATAACCATGAGAATCATGTTGTTCATCCATTTACATCGATATCGCTGAATTTTAGAAAAGAATGGGAATATGCTGACTCGGGTCAACTAAGCGACAGTTGGTAGGAGAATTATTTCCTTTATTGGTTATCCACTTTCCTTTTGTCACTTTCCCATTTGAGCAGTAAACCCTAACTCATGGCTGTAATGTTGGTTGTTTCATTGATAGTATCTATCTCAGATTTGTAGAAACACAATGAGAGTTGTGTTTGGAATTATACCATATGTATGTTCAGGAAGAGGATTTACAACACTTCTGGAGGAATTGCATCTCCTTTAGGGAGTTGTAGCCACTTTCTTTTCTCCTGTATAGAAATGTTAGTGCAGAAAGGTAAAAATTTTCCTAAGAAATTCATAAGAATGGAATAGAAATGACATATGGGAGAAGATTCATACCTTAGTGGAAAGCGATACAAATTGGATGAAAAAAGTATCAAGAGAGAATGAATAATGGAAAAATGGTAAGGAAAAAGGTATTATATGGGTGTTGAAACATGCCAAATTAGGCACCTGTCATCTCTCCCAGCCCAAAATTGTTGCATGTCCCTATGAAACCAACAATCAATTAGGGTTATAGAAATCAATATGGCCATGGAGGTTGTTGATACTGTATTCCACCTCCCCTACTTCTTGTAGATGGATATATTCCTCTTTCTCAGTGGTGCTATGCCCTGTTGTAATTTCTTTGTCCTCTACCAGTCCCTTCTCTTTCTCAGTTTGGGTGGTTTCATCAAATAGCATAAATTTGGTGATTTGGATAGCCACTTATCTTGTTTCCTTGGTTTGGGTTGTTTCTTCTGGCTCAATAGAGGGTTCCTCTGCAGCAAGAGAACTGGCTTCCTAGGAAAGGAAACCTAACTTCTTGAATGTGATTTCTTCATTGAGTTCATCTTTGAACATCTTGAGGTTAATATGTATTTTCCAAATATTCATACTCATCATTCTATTTTTTTTACAAGGGATTCATATATAGGTAAGGAATGTGGAATACTTACTCTCTCATGCACTAAGGGTGTAGTAGTGACTTTTTCCTTAGAATCGACAACCTCCAGTTCTAGTTCATCTTCCTTTGGTACCTATGGGCTAGAAAACCCTTCCCTAGAAGTTCTTCTTTCTAGTTCTTGTGGGTCAGCAAGAGCCTCTGATTTTGGTTCCTCTTCTTCTGCATATTATTCAAAGATGGTGGCAAACCCTTCACCGAAATTGATTCTTGCTAGTTCTTGTGGGTCAACAAGAGCCTATGTAAACATCTCTTCATTATCTTCCAAGTTACTCCACTATGTTGGTTCTTATGGGTCAGCAGAGGGCTCTATATTCATTGCTTCACCAGTTTCTAGGTTTCTCCTGTCTATTGCTTTTTGTTCTCTCTAATTTGCAGCCGTGTACCCAGTTCTTCTTTTCTTTTGAACATAGGGTCACCTCTTCCTGTACCCTCTTACTCTTTTAGTAGAGGGTTATTTTCCTATGACCTCAACGTCATTGTTGTGGCTCTTTTTTTCCAGAGTCGCAGTACTATAGTCCCTTGCCATAGCTTCCCTTATGAATTTATTTTTTGGGGGGGATATCAACATCAGGTATTTATGGAGCTCTGGTACTATTTATTGGAGATGGAGTTGCAACCTCTAATTCTCCTGGTGCCAAAAGTGAAGCGACTGAATCTTCTACAATTATAGTCAGTTCCCTAACAACGTCATTCCAAGTTTGGCCCTCCTTATGCAGGGCACACTCCACCAACAAATTTATGAGCCCATGTTGAAAAATACTGTCCCTGGGATTCTTTTATTTTTGTGCTAATGTCGTCATGGTCTACAAAGTTCTAAAAAGGAAATATGACATGTTGATGGAGTGGCCATGTCTAAGGTGGTCCAAGAACCATACATGTTGGAGGTAAATGGTCATGTAGCGACCCTCACATGTGAAATAGTGTTGCACAAATGTGGCCAAATCCTTCCAAGGGTGTGGAAAATACCTCCTTTCAAAACCCATGCCATTCTTTACCAATCATTCTCCAGGATCAAGAAATTGTCACATAATTTTGGGCTTGGATTTTTTTCTAGAATACCACCTTTCACTTGTTTGTGGCATGCCGATAACGTCTTCCATTGTTTCTTTTGTTACCTCAAGAAGGGTAACTACCACCATAGACTGTTTGGCTCTAAAATCTAGATCGAATTCAAAACTGACTTCATTGTCATAACCTTGTAGAAGCTAGATATACTCCATCCATCCAGCCTGGTTGAGAATGTGTTTGATTTCATCATATGCTTCAAGTAGTAGTGGGTCCATGGGTTCTCTATAGATTAGGGAGAATCCCATGGTTTCTCTTCTTCTCACAACTTTGATTGCTTTCAATTGCAAACATAAATGGTTGTTGGACGGGTGGGAGATTCCAACTACAATGATAACAATGATTATGGAAATTATGGGAATTATGGAGAAGGGTGGCTATTATGGTGGCGATGGTAATAATGGAAACGTATTCCACTTTAATCTTATTCATTACACATTCTATCGGAAAACATACCTATATTTTCTTACCTTATGTTTCTTTCCCTCATAAAAGTGTTGTGTTGGCATTTGGGTCCCATGATCGATCGATCCTATTTGTTTCTAGTGGTGTTGCGACAACGGATACAGAGTCACATCAATGGGTTTGGCCAGAATCTCAACACCAGTTCCATGGGTCACTTTTCCCATTCTGTCCATGGGAGGTGTAATAACAGTGTTTCAATCGAGATTTGGTGTGGATGAGAGTGGGAGAAATGGTTTTGTGGATGAGAGTGGAAATAGTGGTGTTGCAGACGAGAGTGGAAGCAATGGTGTTGCGAATGAGAGTTGTAGTAGTTTTTTTGTAGATGAGAATTTTAGAGGCATTATAGAGTTGCATAAAGGTGCACAATTGAAACAATGGATTCAGATGATAGTCATAGAAGTGTTATGTAGTTGAAGCAAGGTGTGGACTTGCAACAATACAAGGAATTGTAGCAACGATAGAGTTGCAACCAATGGAAAAGGTGCAACATCGTCCTAGAGTTGTAAAAAGTGTGTGGTTGCAACAATATGAGGAATTGTAGCAATGTGTAGAGTTGTAGCAAATGACAAAGTTGCAATATCGTCCTTGTCGATGTCTTAGAAATGGAATTGTGGTAGCGATATGCAAAGTTGTGGCGGAAAGAGTTGCAACAACGAGAGGTGAAAGAATAGGAATTGAAACAGTGGAGTTGCAATGACGAAGTTGCAGCAATAGGAGTAGCAACAACAAGAGTTGCAAGAAGAAGGAATTATAGCATCAAGAGTTTCAACAATAACCTTCTTCTTCCCTGCATATCCTAAAAAAAAATTATTAGTGAAATTTTTTATTAAAATTTGATCAGAAGGATCCTAACATAACCATCACAAAACCGTGAAGTTACCTTCTTGATTTCTCTTGGATTTTTTTTTTTTAGCATGCCATGTTTCAACATAAGTTGATTTTCACAAAACATGCCCCCATGTATTCCCTTGAGGGTTTTCATACATGGGTGTTTTTTTTTTTTTTTTTAAATAGGAAAGAATCATGCAGTGGGTGTTCTCCCTTTGTTTACAATCTCTAAATCATTGTCAGGCCATCCACTAGTGATTCTATTCGAAAATGATTCTTTGTAGAGGGGTTTATGATGCAATCAAATCCTGTGTCCATTTTCCATCATATCATTTCTCTCGTCATCAATGGTGTGAAGTTTGATGTATCCATTTTCATATAAAATATCAATCTCATAAGGTTTGAGCCATCGACTACAGAAATTTCCTCTGAAATCCTTGAATATGGAGTCGAATAATAAGGCTTAGTCTCCAATTTATGATTTCTTATTCTTAATGAACTTGTCATGCCATTGAGCTCTATAATGTTGTATTATTTGTGTGTGGTGTAAGGCTACTTGACGAAGTTCATCTAGTTTGTTAATCTGTAAGAGTCTTTGTTTCTGAGCTTCAATTAAGTCCATTCCAACTTATACAATTGTTTTGAGTGTATGTATATTTGTTTCAATCAACAATAATACTCTCTTTCCATACAATAGTTCATATGGGGTGCATCCAATAGTATTTCTCCATGTCGTTCAGTAGGCCCATAGAGCTTTGGGTAGTCTGTCATCCTAGTCCTTGAGGAGTAGTCTGACAGTCTTGTTGATGATGGACTCAAGGATTTTTTTTCCCTTCTACCTGTCCATTGGCCTACGGGTGATAAGGTGTAGTAACCATGTGTTTGATATTGTATTTGTCCATCAAGTCTCTAATGAGTCTTGAAGTGAATTGTTTTCCTCCATCAGTAACTATTTCCTTAGGTATCTCGAATCTGGTAAATATTTCTTCATGAATAAATCCTACTACTTCTTGTTTTGTTGCGACTGGGAGTGCCTTGGCTTCCATCCATTTTGTGTCATAATATGTGAAAACTAGGATGTAGGAGTTACGATGGGAAGAAGGATTGATTGGACCTACAAAGTCTAGGGCCCATTTTTGAAAGGGTTCTAATACTGACCATGGTTGTAACGAAATCTCATCTGATTGCAATGATCTTCCCATGTGCTGGGAGTTGTTACACCTTTTTACATATTCCTTGGAATCTTTGAAGATAGTGGGCCAATATTACCCTTGGTAAAGTAACTTGTACCTAGTCCTGTTTTCTACAAAGTGGCCTCCACATGGACTATCATGGTAGGATTTCAAGATCTCATGGATCTCATCTTCTTGCACGCATATTCTAATAATGAGATCCAATCATGTGTGGAAGAGGAAATTGTCGATCCATGAGAATCTCCAAATTTGTCTAATGATCTTTTTCCACTCTTTTGGAGATAAATGATGTAGGATTCTACCTATAGCCAAGTAATGAAAGATATCTGTGAACCAATAAGAGTTAGTAGAAACCGTAAATAGGTGCTCATTTGGAAAAACAATATTCTATAGGTGGATCATTCTTATTATATGTAAGTATTGAAAGGAAATCAACCACTGCATTATATTTTCCTATTTTATTCAAGATGGTTATATCATATTCCTATAATAACAATAACCACCTAGTTACCTTTCCATTGGTGATAGATTTATTCATTAAATATTTGATGACAGCATGGCAAGTATGCAATATTACTGGATATCCTGTACTATAATTCCAAAATTTATTAATTGCATGTATTACATTAAGAAACTATTTTTATGCAGGTGAGATATTTTTGTTGACGTAGTAGGTCACATATGGATCCTTTCCTTTGAGTTTCCCTGGAACAACTGTTGGACACACCTACCACACTTAG
>SNQJ01S0047607.1:7981-37545 GCA_010110895.2 Picea sitchensis
AGTTGCTTGTGATACATCTATGAGATCATTTTCTTGGATAATGAAGGGATACTACCTGAGTATATTTTCGGGTACTGTATCAGTCATATTGGGTCAAACTGAACGTGTTTTGTTTGTAGTTTAAGCATGGTTGGAGTTAACATTCTGGGTCTTTGGCCCTTAGGCCCAGATTTCGAACTAAGACGCTCTGATACCATATGTAACAACCTTATATTTCTAAACATCATTAAGTTTCATAAACATTTTATTTCATAAAATGAAACAATAACTTCTTAGCATAATAATGATTCTTATAACAACAACTTCAGTAACTTAGATTTATCAATAAATATTGATTTCATGGCAGAAAGAAATAAATACATAACTTAACAAAGTACCTGGTTCTGATGCTAATTTTTGTTGCCTCTGTGCCTCGCTTCTGCCTTCCTGCTTCCTGTTACTAGATCAACCCTGCCACAAACAGGAAAATAACTGCCCAAAACTACTGTCCTCCCTGCCAACTAGGAAAACTACCTAACTCCAGGATATCTATGGATATCCTGGTCCTCCATGCCCAAAACCTCCAGCAACTCAGTGCCTCCCATGATCAAAAGCCACCATGCCCAACTCTGTTCTCACAACAAGTCCAAAAGTCCTCAGAAAATCTCTCCTCTGTTGAATGATCCTCCCGTCCACCTTCCCCTTTCCCTTATTCCTCCTTCGCCGACTCATGCAGTTACTCCTCCAACCACCCTCCATGCCTGTCCCTTCTCCCCTTTAAATGTTTTATCTTCTCGGGATTCATAGGCTCCCTCTCTGCATACGCAACCATTTTTTTAACATTTTTCATTGATCTTTTAAATTTATTTCTTAGGTCATTAAATGTGATCTGCAGTCAGAGTATTACTTAATTAATCACAATTATTTTCTTTAATTAATTTTACTTTATCATCTTTAAATATTTATTTAACTAGGGTCATTACAATACTCTTCAAAGTGTGACCCAAGTTCTTCCCTAGGTACCATGGTATACCCTTACAGTCACCTCTGTAAGTCCCTAAAATAAACGAAACTAAGTTTCCATATCGCAAACAGTCACCAGGAAGGTATAGTCACCAGGAGGGTATAGTCGACAGTCAGGTGGACCGCAATGAGCAGGATAACAGTTATGAAACCTACCAAGGCTATTGAAATAAAGTGGTCTAGAATATAACTGAGGATCTTGAACGGATTCAAGGTCCATGAAACTCCATAGGCAAATTTGAGCGATAGTATCCCATGACAAATCCTCAATATGCCTTCCCCACTACGTTCAGTCCGGCTTTGGAGGGGTTATCTTCGCTTCCTTTCCTCAGACAACCTTGTGTTTATCCCTTGTGTTAGAGGGGGCTCTCGAATAACTTTCACATCACTCGAATTTAACACTCTCTAGATCTGACTCCAATGTTTATTTAAAATCCTTGAAGAGTTTCAAGTCCAACCTAATTCAAGGCTCTAACCCTAAACTAGTTGATTGACCCTACAAACATAAATGTCTAATTAATTTTAGATTTAGCATTTGTTTTAATTTCTTGTTTAACTCAAATAATGTGGCAGTGAAACTAGTGATGTTTATGAGAGATGAAAAGAGGAGAAAAAGATGAAACTATGAAAGAAAATTTACTTCTAGTCAAAAGTAAAGATTTACAACTAACTCTTTGTAACCAACTTTTTCATAACTAACTTTTTCAAGATCTTTAAAAAGAAGACCTAAAACAAAATTTCGCTCGACTACGAGCTAATTAAGTTCTAAGAAATCAACAAATAACTTAAAAACAATTAACTATTTTTCCTGTCAAGTAAAATAACTAAGTCCAACTACTTTACCAAACAAAGAATGAAAAATATTTTTCTTTTTTGAAAATGCTTTAAACAAGAAAAACTTGAAATAAATTTATTTTTTCTCTTGTTTCAAAGCAAATGAAAGGGGGAAAAGAATTAGAAGACAATATTTAAATAGACCTTGGGTTGATTGTGGATCGCAAGGAATCATAAAAGAAACCAAACAGACAAATCAATCACTTAAAGAATTTTTTAAAAACCCTTTCAGAAGTAAACACAAGAAATTTCAAAAGACAAGAAATCTGAAATCTAACCCAGGGTATAACTGTAAAATAGAGACTTTGTAGTGCATCAAGAAACCCTAAGAAGTAAAAACCTCAATTAGGAAAGCGGTTGACTTCCTCTTCTTCAAAAATAGTTTCTTGAACCAGGTACGCTATTGATTCTTAAGCAGCCTTCGTATGTACGTAGGTTGTCTATAAAGTAGGGCATGTATGTACGTGTGATGACCCATAACAGGGCATGTACACCTTTGTATTCTCTCAAAAAAGAAAGAAAAAAATAGACTTAAAGGGTAGGGAGAGATGGTATGGCACCTGAAGGTGACAAAAATCCATTAAAAGACTCAGAAGACTCAACATAAACTCAAAAGTCTAAAAAAACCAATCAGACAACCCAAAAATCCCCTAAAACCCTAGAGGATTCCCCAGTATGGTCACTAGTTCTGCTAGCAAGAAAACCCCCCTATGAATACACTAGGGTTCAAAATGTAGGTAGATCAATTAACTGTATAAAATTCAACTACTTCTCTAACTACCAAAAACATACCAAAAACTCATACAAGAAAAGCAAAGATGAGGAAGGTTGGGTAACTATACCTCTAGTCTATGTCCAGTGATGACCTCCTTGCTCTTGGAAGTTATGTTGACTGCACGCCTTCTTCTAGGGCTGGCCTGCATCTAAATATTGAAAAACAAAACACGACAAGCAGGCTATTCCATATTCAAATTAGTGTTAGATGTTAGAATGACAAAACATAAACCATTAAAAGCATTCAATACACCATGATTTGGTATAGGAAAAGTACTTATTTTATTGATAATTCAATGGTTATACCTTTACAACCAAATATGGCTAATGCTCCACGAACCTGGTCTTCTCTCCTCTTCACCAAGCTCCAGGTGCACCTTTGTATGGCTTCTCCTCTCGACCTTCTGATCTCTTCTTAGGAAGTGAATGGGTTTCTGATGGAGGAAGAAGGACCAAATGGGAAATGTAGAGGCAATGCTCACAAAAGGGTTGCAATAACTTGGTCAAGGAGGGGATGTGAAATGGGTAGAGTTTAACTGTTCTTATGTCTAGATGAAAAATGAGACCCTAACACCTCCTTTTATATGGGAAAATGATGGTTATTCAGTTGGGTGACGGGATATAGGGGATGGATTAGTTGGGAAACTACCCAATAGCCTGTAATCTCAATGAATTCCTTGCAAGATTTTATTTTTGCAACTTTTGCAAGTATGCGTAGGCTGTAGTGGTGCAACATGCATATGTACACGAGTTGTAGTGGTGAAAAAAGCATATGTATGTGGGAAATAGTGGTGCAGGGCACGCACATCTTCAAAAAATGGGTTTTTTAGAAGAGCAACTCAGTGATGGCTTGGCAAAAAATGCAAGTAAGAGGACCAAGGGCCAGGTATGCATGTGTAGAGAAATTTAGGGTTATAACAAAGAGGAAGTAGAATCTTTGTAAAAATTCTATTATATCGTTTTCACGATATTCTAGGCTATTATATTAGCAGTTGTTTTTATTAAAATGCTAAATTCTATATTTTTGACATCACTGTGTGTTATCAGCCTGTTGTACATTTTTTTTAATGAAAGATTGCTTAACTGGTTCTTTGTGTCAATTACAGATTGTTAAATGCTCACTACAAATTTGTGTTACATGCCTATGAATAAAGGAACAATTTTTTTTATAATGTTACAAGAATGATGACAAGGAAATTAGCAGTGGATCATTCTATTCACACTTATCTTGTCCATGTTCATGTTCACCATGATTGTCATAAATTTCCCAGGCTGAGTGCTATGGGTGAACGTCCATTATAATGGGGATAATTTCTACTTGCACAAGAGTGACATATGTTGTGCCATGTGTAGTTCCATATGGAGTGTCATTTGGAAGGCCGGATGGCGTGCCATATGGACGACTGGATGAAGTACCATATGGAGGATCGGATGAGGTATGCATATACTATAAATGACCACGATTTCATGCAAACATGATTGTTCGAAAGGATACACCTGTTTCACTGGTAGTTTAAGATGACTTGAATAGTATGTTGTTAAAATTCATGTTGATAATTAAACTTAAACTTTTTAATGCATTTTTTATGATCAAATGTCCAAGTCGAAGACTTGGACATTGATCTAATTCACACATAATTGCAATTCCCTCTCGAGTTCTATGGGAGGATGGCGCGCGTAGGGTCTCTGGCCTTCTTGGTATTTGAGGATTCAATTTCCTTAGCCATGAAATTTCCATGGGTTGGGGATCGATAGTTCAAACACCATCAATTTCCATGGGTTAGGGATCGATGGTTCAAACACCATCAATTGCCATGACCAAGCTACAACAGAGTATTCAAGCCTGAATTTAAAAAAGCTTTTGGAGCTAAAGGGTACTCCAAAGAATGGATGAAGGATGAATTGATTAACCCCTTGATCGTAATTACCAGGCTTATCACTTATGAAGGTAGGTACTTTGTCGTCAAAGCTTTCCATTTTCGTCTATTAGCCCATTTCCAATTTAATAAGCCCCTGAATTTTCCTTTATACTTCTTGAAAAGTCTTGAGAAAATGTCTTCCCAAGTGCGTAAAAACTTGGCCAATCCTCAAAACCGCCTATTCCACCACTACCTCATCAAATTTCTTGTCATAACTGAGTTGACAAAATAGGGCAAGACATTGGATGAACTCCTCTATCAATTCTCAAACCCCCATCTCGCAATCAAGACCAACATTGATAAATTGATTTAGGGACTGCTACTCCATATAAGCTTCATTATTCGAAGACTCCAAACCCTCCAACTCAAAATATCTCTCTATTTGATCAAAAGGCCAAGAAATTTTTTTATTCCCCTATGTAAAGCCCCCTCTGTGACGACAACGAACAACGAGGTAATTTCTTTTTTCATTTGGATAATAGATTCATCGCACAAATTGAAAGTGTTTCAAGAAAAACATCATCGAATTCAATAACGACATAAAGCCAATGAATTTCCATAAATAGCACAACAGATGATCAACATAAAAGTTCATAATTATCGATACAGTTCCATACATCAAATAAACTGAAACAAAAAGATAAACAATGATCAACCATCAATATCAATTATCAAGTATTCATGGCGCGACATGAAATTATACTACTGTACATACATCAGTTAATTGACACAATTACTACCTATGAAACATTCTACATTAGTACATTACACGTGACATAAAACAATTGATTGATGCAATTTCCATCTATGATACATTCCAACATCAATAAGTAGCTTTAAGAAAAAATATATCATGAAGATATGGCAAATTAAATATATTTGCCAAGAATTTTATAACACTTAGGTCATCTAATTCCTTTCACTTAATTCTATGGACATTCCTTCAATACTTCCTGCGTTGTGAGGATAGCAAGGAAAATAAACTCAATTTATTATGATGTCTAAGACTCCAAATTACATCAAGAACATTTAAAAAAAATATTACACCATAAGGCTGTCGTCGTAATTCCATTTCAATCAATCTATGATTTAACATTATAACATTAATAAATCAATGAACATTCTATTATGCTAAAAGCATGGTACTTTTAAGTTAAGATAACATTTTAATATAAACTAGTGGATCTTCTGAACTCCATTTTTATTCCCACTCATTAATATACTATTACTCAAGACCCTCTTTGTCTAACCACCATTTCATTCTCCTATGGGGTCTATGATGAGAAACCTTAAATAAACTAAATCCCAAAACCATCATAGTCAACGATCATCACCAATAAATAACCATGGTAATAATATTAAATACAGTTAGAAATAAAACTTATCGGCATTCCTTTACATCTCCTTTATCCTCATTTAAACCACAAAATTGATGACCGACCCTTGGTACTAGTTAATCAATGCATTAAATAAGAATGTATAATAGACTTAACCATAAATAAGACTTATCAATCATAATGAAGGCATGATTACCAATCGAATGCAGGGATTTATAAATGAATATTGCAGAGCTGAGAGTTTATCAATCAAACTGCAGGGATTTATAAAAGAAAATCCAATGCAAGGATTTATAAAAGAAAATCACAGAGCTCAGAGTTTATCAATCAAAACGTGGGGATTCATAAAAGAAAATCCAACGCAGGGATTTATAAACCAAAATCCTAAAGCTCATAGTTTATCAATCAAAACGCAGGTATTTATAAAAGAAAATCCAATGCAAGGATTTATAAAACAAAATCGCAGAGCTCAGAGTTTATCAATCAAAACACAGGGATTCATAAAAGAAAATCCAACACAGGTATTTATAAAAGAAAATCGCAGGCAGAGAATACCAATCCATGGGAAAACACTACAGCTCGAGCAATCACTTAATGCACACTATTCCCCAGGTTGCACCTTCGATTCCCAAAGATTTCTGCAGTCGGAGGTTTCAACCTGCAAAACTACAAAGTAAAAGCTTCCTATCAGTTCTTTGTTATGCTCATTCGACCAATAAACTCGTAGGTAGGGCCATGACACATCCTGATATTCCCCCAATCGTAATTCCATACCAACACGATATAATCAAGGGAATGCATTAACACAGAGTGCAAGAAGCATTGAACCACGAGTTTGTACGGGTAGGAGCTCGATTAAGAGAGAGTGAATTTAAAGTTTGATATGCAAACACCAGGCAGAGATCAAGATGAAATTCATTTTTTTTACTGCATTTATAAGCAACAATTCAGATCGTTTAACCCCAAACGCAATACACAGGATGACTGGTATAAAAACTTATATAAAGACTGATATAGAAACTGGCATAAAAACTGGTATAAATCAAGGTGGATTTAAATAAGGCAAATTTATACTCGTATGAAAAATGATATAAAAACTGATATAATTCAAGGCAAATATTCATGCTGGTATAAAATTTAAACACAGTGATTTTACTGACTGGTAAAAATGAAGATATGCAAGGAATATCAGCGATTTGTTGACATCGAATCTGCATCCAGATCTTCTCCATAGAGAACAATAATAAAAATAAACCGCAAAGAATCAATACCACTCTGAGAATCAAACGTCGAGAATCAAAACGCATAAGTATTTAATCACAAGACGGGCACAAGGATTAGAGATTAATCATAAAAGAAAAACACAAAGATAAGTAAGGGATAGATAGCTGGAAGAAAATTGTCCTTCACTTATTATCCATGCACAGGAAAATAGGCCATTTGAATATATAAGTCTTTAAAAACCGTAGTGACGACCATCGATTAAGCTCCTGGCCGACTGCTCAGGAACAAACTAAAATTTTTAGGGATAAGGGATAGAAGATAAAAACACATTTTTTCTTCGTATTAATCAATAAAAAGAGACACAGAGAAATCATTGCAATCAGAGTTTGGGTTCGCCATGGGAAATCAATTCAAAATACAGTGAGCATAAGGCTGGGATGACTTTAAGTTCCTTAATCATAAAATGTTGGGTTCATCAAGACAATTTGATAAAGATAAATATGAAATCTGTAGATAGCGTTACACTGAATAAACATAAACTCTAACACAGTAAGAGTACATTACTGAAGGCGGAGGAACAATATTTAAACTACCATTCAATACAAATATATACATGCGTACCGTAGGCACATGCGAAAGCTTCGAAGTCGTTGTCCCATGCATGCTCCGTCCAACTTCCTCTTTCTAACCGATGTGACCTCACTAGTACCTCCCAGCAAACACTAGGGGTACTCTTCTTCCCCCTGAGCCCCTCGAGCCGCAAAGGGTCCATGCACACAATACTGAAGAATGATAGCATCCAGCTCGCCTCGTAAGATCAAGCTACCACTCGTTACTGGAGTTGGGTATCCCAACTCCCACAAGAGAAAGTTCAGTCAAGATAAATTTCAGTAGCGTAACTTTATGTAAAAGATGAGAGATCCATACTCCTCCTCCTCAATATTTTTATATAATTTTTAAGTAATTAGTTTCTCAAATTCTCATTAAACTTCTTTTCCATTTAATTAATTTTTTTAAATGAATTATGCCTTACTTAATTCCTAATTGAGTTCATAATTAGAAAGTTCCAAAGGCAAGATTCCTTACTGACTTAGACATTGAGTTTTTTCCATATGTTTCCCCCTTTATTTAAGTTTCCCCCTTTTTCCTTTTTAACTAAAAACATCAATTTAGCAAGTGTAGATAAAACAACCCTTTTACCCTTTTTCCATTTTAATTAAAAATTAATTTAGCAAGTGTATATAAAAAAACCATTTACCCTCTTTTCTTTTTAACTAAAAAATAAATTAGCAAATGTAGATAAAAAAAACCATTACCCATTTTAAAAAAATTTAAACCTCCATTATAATTTTGACTTTAATAAATGAGTTTGAATTTCTTACCCCCCTTCTTGTTATATGCTTATTTATTATTATTGTCTTACCACATGTTCTACTTAGTCCTAGGTTTTAATTTCACTAGGCTGGGCGACAGTTCTTAAGGGAAAAATTAGTCATTAAACTTTACTTATCACATCATTCATTTTAAGGCCGACTAGATTTATTCACTTACTAGTTAAAATCACGACGTGCCCTTCAGGATGCACTACGTGCTCCAAGGGTGCCACTCGCCTCTTTCTTTTTTCCTTGCGTGATGTGCCCTTCAATATGCACTACATGCTCCAAGGGTGTTACTCGCCTCTTTCCATTTTCCTTTCACAACATTCCCTTCAAAACGCACTACGTGCTCCAAGGGTGCCACTCACCTCTTGACTGAATTTGGTAGATGTCAAACCCCTAGAGTCAATACGCTGCTAGGTGATCTTGTGGGAGACAAAGGGCCTCTAAGGAATAAGTCCCTTGCCTTATTACATGCCACTTAGAATCATCATGAGCGACTGCCACAGTCTACCCTCACGACATCATGGGTATTCTTGAACTAGGTAATCATTAAACTACAGTTCGAGCCACAATGGGAGTGCTAGTAGGTTGTGGTAGGGCTGCTGCCACACCTCTCCCTCAAATTTTGTGGTTGTCATGTGTGACACCTCTACTCCAAATGTGAGTCTGGTCGACAAGCTATCGTCAACCTACATATATCAATGAATCATGTTAGCAATAATAATCAATCATCATAACATCTAATCATATGTACATATGTCACATCAACAACATTGAAACCTAATAGTGCATTCCCTGAGTCGATCTAGAGTCCAAGGGATTTCATCGATGTCTCTGCATCCTCAATGTCCAAAGTCCTACACACTTAGAAGAACCCAGTCAATAGCACATGTATACACACATCTCTAGAAGAACCCAGCCAATAAAGACATTGTATACGCAAATAAAACAAAAACAACATATCATCAAATCCACAATATCTCATAATCATAATCAAAATGAACAACAGTATAATAACCTGTGACTCTCACGCAAGTGTCCTCAAAGAATAAGTTCACTAGCAGCGCAAGAGCGGGATGTTACATACAACCTCTTATTTTAAAATTTGTCCCGAATTTTCACAATATATGTGCTTGAAATAAAGTATCATTGTATCATAAGTCTATCTATCAAACCAAATGGAAATTGTTGGTGCATATCATATAAGGGCCCTTCTAGGTCACTGAGTGACTCAAATTGTCCCAATCGGCATTGACCTAATCTATTGGACGGCCATTGTTGTCTAATGTGATGATCCAGTATGCATATTGATTCTTCCGTGAGAGCAAGCACCCCTCATCCGATACCTACAAGGTACCGTCAATAACATGTAGGATCACTAACATAATGTCTCAAAACAGATACATGAAAAATTGTGCATACCAAAGAATCGTAAGGTTAAGTCGTACACGGCCCCTTCCTTTCCAAAAATCAAGGGTCCCATGAACCTAAGAGAGATTTTATCAATTCTTTCCAAACTTGATCTAACTCTCATGCGGTTTCAACTAAGAAGATTCAATAACCAACTTCATAACTACAATCGACATGGGGTGCATCGACATAACTCTTTTGTTGATCTTGCACTTCTTGGATCCATTGTCTTATTGTTTTCATTTGATATTCCATTTTTGGATTTCTTTAGTCATTCGTGACCTCATCCTCGTTTGATCCTAAATCAAAGGTATATGACATGGTTCCTCAAAGAAACTCGAAGCATACTATCCAATGGTGCTCGATAACTCCGCTTGTTGTAATAAAATTCTACTAGTGGCAAGAATTCTTCTGAACACTTCTATTGGTCCATCACATAAATACACAACATATCCTCCAAGATTTGGTTCATTCTTTCTGCTTCCCATCTATCTCCGAAAGTGATACAACAGACTAAAAGCTAAGTTAGTCTCTACAAGGCCCTTTGGAAACTAGTCCAAAATCATCCCGAACATTGAGCCTCTATCAGATATAATCCTCTAGGCACGCTTGGCGTAACCTCACAATATCGCTGATGAAAACTCTATCTATATCGTGTGCCCATACATCGAAGCATAAAATGAGCACTTTCACAAAGTGTCGATTACCAAAAATTGAGTCACGTCTCCCCACCACAATGGCAATCCAACAATGAAACCCATCAAAATGACCTCCTTGATTCTGAAATTGCATGTGGTTGTAGTAATCATGTCAATGTCTATGTTCAAACTTCACCTACTGACATTCTATAAATATTGCCACATAGTTGGACTATAACCGCCTCTCATTTTCCTTAAGAATAATGTTTTAAGCTATGCCTTCATCTTTGTGACTCCAAGATGATCCATATACACTGCTTGATGAACTTCAAGTTAGGATCAAACTCTCAACTCATTATTGGGTGGTATGCAAATTCAAATTTTAAATCTCAATAATTCATTGTTGTCCATAGTAAATCCATCAAATTTTGGTACCCATCATTTTGTTTTGTCCAATAATATCCTTGACCTCTTTGTATCGATTATCACACAAGCAGTTAATATTTTCAATGATTCATCCTAAGGAGGCATCATCGAGGTACATATGTGTGGTCTTCGAATCAATAGATCCACCACTATGTTCATTGTTCCTTTTATGGAAGTAATCTCAAAGTCGTATTCTCTAAGAAATTCCAACCAACACCATTGTGACACGTTCAAGTCGCTTTGTAAAGATGTATTGTAGTCCATAGTAGTCCTGCTTAGTTCAAATTCAACCAATAAGGAAATGTCTCCAAAATATCATAAATATACAATGACTAATAACTCTCAATCGTGCATTGCATAGTTCTCATCATGCCATCTCAACTTTCTGTAGATGTGTTTATCAGTTGTATTGTATCAAAATCTCCAATCTAAGACTTCCTTTGATGCTACTAATGCATATGAGGAAGTCTGTGTCCATGTTAGAGATATTTAGTATTGGTGTTTTTGTCAAAAAATCCTTGAGACTCTGAAATGTTTCCAACGATTCTTGGTCTGTACAAACTTCTTGTTTTCCTTTTGGAATTTTCTGATCAGATTTTCTATCCTCAAAACCCTCGGTGTCACAGTTTATAGTATCTTTCTAAACCCATGAAGCTACACTTCTGGGACATTCGTCGGAATGAAGCTATTCCATAATAGACTTGACCTTTTGTTGGATCCACAAATAATACCTCAATGAGATGACATGCTCTATGTGTTGAATCTTCTGGATTGATAAACAATCATTTGTGACAATCCAGCCACACTTGTTCTCTCAGAAATCGGTAAAGTACTAAGCACAAGTGCTCACTGCGTCGCCCACAGTCTGAGAGTAAATCAAAATATTGTCAATGAATAATTGGATGAATTTGTCCAAGTATTCATGGAATACCTCATTCAATCTCATAAATGTTCAGGGCATTTGTCACTAAAATGGTAAAAAATAAATCAGAAAGTCCCAACCTTTGTCTTTAAAGGCTATTAGGATGTCATCATTGGATCCATTCCCAAACTTTGTCTTAAAGGTGGTATTAGGAATGTCATCATCCTTCTTGATCCATAAATGGTGATACTCTGATCGCAAGCTTTCCATCCTTTAAAACATTGTTGTGCCTTTAATCTAATCAAACAAATCATCAATCCTCTTTGAAACATATACTCAATTCTTGATCGCTAATTGTTCAATCGATGGTGTCAATGAAACTCCATTGACCCATCCTTCTTTCTTATATGAAGATAACAGTGCACCCTACTCTGACACAATTTCTGACGATATGAATCCTAGGGTCCAACAACTCCTTCGGCCATTCTTAACTCCTATAATTCTAGGGTAGAAATATGATAAGGCTTTCTATACCAATTTCAGTCCCTAGCTTTAGGTCTATGGTTAATTCCAACTCCCTCGGGGTGGGAATCCCTGGTAACTCCCTCGTGAAGACGCCCCTAAATTATCTTAGGCAACTGCATAGGTGTTCTAGAACTTTTTCTACTCCCTTATTGTTTAACACATCAATAAGGACCTAATAAAGTAACACATCTTTGTGCATGTTCTTCCATAGCTTCAAGGAAGAGATGAACCCTAGGGAAACTCGGTTCTAACCTACAATCACGCTGCCTCTAAGAACCAAATATCATTATATGAAAAACTTCAAAATAAGTACTCAACGCCTTGTGATAATTTTAGATAATAAGTTTCTTCAAGGGGGAAACCTCATACCCCACATAAATGTCCAAGACAAGATGATTCCTGAAATGAAAATGTCTCCTTGGTATATAGAGACTAGGAGGTATAATTATAACCAATTGAATAAATCCCACATAAATAAAATACCATTACTAATGCACATGCCCCAATTAAGGGTAATGATCCAATATTAGGGATTAACATGCCCCTCCTTCTGAGACAAGGTTTTATCAAGAACACTTGATTTCAACCTCGATGCTTCTCAGAGCAAATACTCATCTTCCTGGTGGAGTCTCTACCGGTAGTTTCCATTTTAATGAGATAATTAAATGGATCTATTCCTACCAGGAGTTCTTGTACTTGATGGTTTTAGGATCCAATAAGGATTTTTCCCTTCCTCACAAGTTTTGGAAATATAGTTTGAACTGGGATCTTGTCATCTATAACCTTCTTAAGCATGAAACATGGAAAACCTGGGTGTACTCGTGAAGATGTGCAAACAACTCCAATTTGTATGCCATAGTACCAATATTTTGAAACACCTTATAAGAGCCATAGCACTTTGGTGATAATTTATTATCCTTCTTGGCTGGATTGAGGAACATCCTGTTTGTATGGTTGTAGTCTTAAAACACCTAATCCCCCTACTTCAAAACTTCTTTCACTACTTTATGTTGATCCGCTTGTTGTTCCATGCAATTATGTGCCATGGTCGCTGCCTTTTAAGACTTTGGAGAACTGTTGTTGATGCTCGATGTGATCTTCCATTGTTTGAACCTTTAGATTTTTATTTTAGAGAATAAGTGATGGAAGGGTGGTGGTATCCATAGAGTGCCATAAATGGTGCTCATTTTTGTTTCAAAAGAGAAAGGAAGTGTTATAACACCATTCACAGTTGGGTAACCATTTGAACCATTGTGTTTGTTTATTAGAGACAAAGTAATGAAGGTATCCTTCAGACATTTGTTCACTATCTTGGGTTTTTCCATCGACAGGATTATAGGATGAGTTATGAGCCAATTGAGTACCCAAACAAGGAAATACTTCTGTCCAAAAATGTCCAAAGGAAGATTGATCTCTGTCACTTACAATATTTGGGCTGCCATGTATCTTTGAACTGTATCCATGAATCTTGAAACTCAGATTTAGCTTTGAAGGATGAGATAGTGAAAAAAAGTGTGCGTACTTTGTCAACTTATCAACAATCACCATGATGACACTTCTTTCCTTCAGACTTCTAACCTGCCTCCCATGAAATCCATGGAAACCTCCTCCCAAAGACTCCGGGACTTGGGATGGCTAATGGTTGTAAATGACCTCGTGTATTAATTGTTTCCATCTTATTTTGTTGGAAACCAAACATTCTTGTAAAACCTTTCAAATATCGGGCTTTAAGTAATCCCAAAAATCTCTTCTTCGACTCTATGGTGGTTTTCAAAAATCTCGGTGCCCTCCTACTAGAGAGGTGTGCACCCAATAGTACCTTTGTTTGAGTTGGGAGTTCTTACATAAATATGTTTATCTCAGTACCATAGTGAATCATTATTCCATGTAAATGTAGCTAATGCACCGGAATCCTATTGCAACTTTTGAATGAGTGTCCACACTTTTCATCATTCTTCCATTCATCCATTGCTTCTACAATCACCTATTGATGATTGAGATAGCACAGAAGGGCCTCAACATCTCTCATCCCTTCTTGAGAGTGCATCTGCCACAACATTTTCTTTCCCCTTTATGTTCCATTTCAAAATCATAACCCAATATCTTGGTTACCCATTTTTTGTTCTTCAAGATACCTTTGTTCCAAGAAGTATTTAAGACTATCCTGGACTGCTTTTGACCTTAAAGTGCCTACCTATTAGGTAAGGAATACTTCTTCAATGCATGTAGTATTTCCATCATTTCCTTCTCATAAATGGTTTTGTGTGTCCCTTTCCTGAGTAAAATAACTTCAAAATCGAGGGGCTCTTCTTGCATTAGAACAACACCAATTCCATTTCCTGTGGCATCACATTCCACAATAAAGGTTTTTGTGAAGTCCGAGTGGTCAAGACAGGATCTTTTCACATCACCTCTTGGGTTGTTCAAGATTTAGTTTCCTATGGAGTCCATGAAAATGCATCCCTTCTTAGTTAGTGTCATTAAAGGTGTTTCTATTCTTCCATAGTGATGAACAAACTTGTGGTAGTAACTCATCAAACCCAGAACTCTAAGATTCTTCAATGTTTTGGGGAATCGACCATTCCATCATGGCCTTAACTTGTTAGGGTCTACCTTGAAACCCTTACATGATACAATATGACCCAAATACTCTACCTCCTTCACCTAAAGAACACTTGGATGGTTTGGCATAGTTGTTGCTCCTTTTAGTAGCGTTGTAGCACCTTGTCAACATGTCAGCCACATGATCCTCCCAAGACTCTATAGGATTAGTATACCATCAAAAAATACCAACACAGTTTTTGGAAGGAAGGATTGAAATGAAAATTCATCAACCCTTGGAATGCGGAAGGTGCATTTGTAAGGTACAAAGGACCAACATAATGGTCTTCATGAGTTTGGAATGTTATTGTTTTGGGATATCTTCTTCCTTCGCTCTAATCTGATGATACCCTGAAATGAAGATCCAATTCTAGAAATATATTGCTCTATGTAGTTCATCCAACAATTCATCAATGATGAATGGGAAACTTATCTAACAGTGATCTTGTTGAGCTCTCTATAACTGGACACACCATGAGCTATCTTTTCTTGAATACCATTACCACTGGTGCGTAAGAAATTTGGCTAGGGTCTAATAATGCCAACCTCAACATTTCTTCAACCATACACTCAATTTCTGCACTCTTCCGGCGTAAGGGTATCTGTAGGGTCTGATGTTAGGAGGAACACTCCTGTGAATTAGGTGTGAATTTCATGATCATGATTACGAAAAGTGGGTGAATACCCTTTGGGAATATCTTCAAATGATTTGGAATGGTTATCAATGATCCCCTTGAGATCTTGAGGAATAGATGGCTTAGACATTTGAACATCTAGTGAGCATAATTTTGCAATAATACCTTGATGCCCCTTTTTCAATAATTTAGTCATGCCATTAGAGCTTATCACCTACCTGCTCACTGCGATACCTCTTAACTCAATTCTTTTCCTTCCACGAAAATTTCAAGAAAGTTTTGAAAATTAAAATCCATTGTTCCTAATGATCAGAACCATTGGATTCCTAGTACAACATCATCAGCACCACCCATGGGTATAGGAAATCATTGACTATTCCATTACATGTCTCCATAGTAATATTTTATCTTATTGCATTTTCCTAAGCAATTGATATTCCTCCATTTGCAATCATACTTGAAACATCGATGCTAGATATACAGCAATTGAGAGATTTGGCTAATTTATAGTGAATGAAATTATAAGTACTTCCATAATCAATTAGGACTATTACCTTTTCTCTTTTCTATGTATCCTTCCCCATCTGAGGGATTTGAGGAGTGCTAATTCCACCAAATGCATTACACACAATATCAGAGTCAACTCTTCATATGAACACTTCTACATTTTCATCTCTTGAGATGGTTCTATTCTTGTTCTTCTTCCTCTCACAATCTATGTAGAATAATTCCTTCTCACCACACTCATATCCCTTACTACCTAATTTGTCACACCAAAGAATAAACCTTTTCTTTCTTCCTCCAATTGATGAGAGGTGTCAATCTTGTCTGAGGTGTTTTGTAGTTAGCTATACTATTCTCTATAGATGTTAGGATTATCCTTCTAGTAGCCATAGCCATATTTCTTTACTTCTACATTTCTTGCCACCCCAAATGTATTCTCCAATGATTTGGCTTCCCAAAGGCAAACCTCATGTTGGATGTTATCTACAAAAGTTCTATGAATACATCAATCAAGTGCTCATCCGAATATTTATTACCTTTATATTCTATTTTGGAAGTTCTCAATGTGCTCAGAATCAACCCTTTGCTTGAGATTTATCACCACAGCGAGGTATTTCTCCTTGTATCCCTCATAGTGTGCTATCATTTCTTCCATGAAAATTATCCAAGTGACAAGGATTTGCTAGAACAAAGCCATCTATAACCCATACAAATTGATTGGGTTCTAAATATAAAGAAGCAATTCGTACCTTTTGTGTATGTGGCACATTATGTAGATCAAAGAATTGATCCATATGAAGTATCCATGTGATAGGGTCCTTCCCATCAAACTTCCTCATATCGATCTTAGGAATGTGGTTGGTCTTCAACCCAAGGTTAGAGTTTCTCCATTATTGATTCACCTTCCTTTTGTCCTCATGAATTTCATGGGATACATTTTCACTTTTTGTTGTCCTCTCTGTTATGAAATTTTTCAATACTTCCATGATCTCCCATTTTAAAGAATCCATCTTAGTATTTATCGCCTCAAACTTAGCTTCTGTTGAATCCATCATCTCTTGTAGTTCATCTTTTGTTATTGTCTTCTTTTGTAAATCATTTATGTCCCTACACGTTTCTTCACCTTCATCAAGAGTCCAAGTAGGATTGTCTGGAGGCTTATTTGGTGTAGAAGTTCCCTTTTTGGGTGGCATGTTGGCCAAGTATAACTTTTGAACCTTGATTTTGAGGTGGTTCTGCTAGACAATATTTCTTCTTTTGTATCTCCCATGTTTCAGCCCTTTTGGGTATGAATTTTTTTTTTTGTAGTTCTCTTATATTTATTCTCTGCAATGCCACAGGTCTGATCAAAATTGGATGTGCCAAGTGAAAATTACAATAAAATCCCCACAACTTGCTAATTTTTGGCCTTTCCAGGAGATCTCACTTGCATAGCATGCCCTACACAAAATAATTGATATAAAATTCTGAAACTCATACATGAAATACTACAGACTGTCCACTATTCAATGAAACTAGTATCACTCAATTTGGATACTCTAGGAATACGTTTTGATTGTAATACCTGGAACACATTCTTGAGACTAGTCAATAGGACTAGTCAGATACCCTATCTTCCACAGGGTGTATCTACAAATTTAAGATGACACCGAAGATAAAAAAATTAACACATATACCTTACTAATTTTTGTGAATATCCTCTAGATTTTAGGGTCTAAAACATTACAAAAAAAGTTTTATAGCGAAAATTCTGCAATGACTCAGTTCAGGATGATTCCAGAACCCTATCTTTCCCAGGGTGTATCTCTGAAAGTATAAGGCTTCATGAGATGACATTTTAACCCAATGTAACTTGATCC
The DNA here is from genome assembly GCA_010110895.2 of Picea sitchensis. Taxonomy (NCBI): domain Eukaryota; kingdom Viridiplantae; phylum Streptophyta; class Pinopsida; order Pinales; family Pinaceae; genus Picea; species Picea sitchensis. The sequence goes on from SNQJ01S0047607.1 coordinate 25,911, forward strand.
ATGTACTAATTGTCCTCCAAGTCGTTCCTTATAAAACATTGTAGAAACAAAATTATTGCGAAAATGTCAAGGTGTATCAGATGCAGCGGCAAAACCCCAAGACCTTGAGCTCTGATACCATATGTTAAGAATCAAATATCAATATAGCATATAAAACCTTAGAATAAGTACTCAACGCCTTGAAAAAGAGATAATTTCATATAATAAGCCTCTTTGAGGGGGAAACCTCCTTTTACCCCACATAAATGTTCTAGTACAAGATGATTCCAAATGAAAATGTCTCCTTGGTATATATAGGAGACTAGGAGGTATAATTACAACTAATGGAATAAATCCGACATAAATAAAATAACATTACTAATGTAATATGCCCCAATTAAGGGGTTATGAGCCAATATTAGGGCTTAACACTATCCCTCATCATTGACCAAGCTTAACTTTTTTGTCTTACAATGGAGTATCACCTCATGTGATCCCAACCAGTTTATACCAATCAAGACGTCATAAGATCCTAAGATCATGATGTACAGGTTGGACCTAGTGACAAACTCTCTCAAGTTAAGGCTACAGCCCGTAACCTTCCCACCAACCTTCTGTTTGGCTCCAGAAGCCATTTCTACAAAGCTAAACTCATCCTGTTTGGTTACCTTTACCTTAATTATTTTTAGCGTTGCATAGAAAATGAAAATCTCGGTAGCATTGAGATCTGTCAAAATATTGAGGGTGTAGTCAGCGACGGTACCTGACATCTCGAGAACAGTTGATTGGTGCTCTTCCTGGAGGTTATTCACCGCTGCATGAATCCCATGGGCCTTGCCCAAATCTCCCACGATAGTGGGTTTGGCTGATCCATATGATATATTCCTCTCCACTGGGAAGTCATGCTGGTAATGTGGCTCCCCACATGTCCAACACGCATTCTTCGGTCCAGTACTCCTGGTGCTTGAAGTAGGAGCTAACATCCCACCAGCCTAGAATCCTGGTCTGTTCTGCTAAACATGCCTAGAATGTTGTTGTTGTTGTGGTCCTCGGTAAGGATTCTACTGTTGAGAAGTTGGTTGCTGAGGTGTAGTGAAAGTGGATCCTCTCAGAAAACCATGATAACCTAGTGAATGTCTAGCTAGTGTCTGATGTTGTTGCGCACCAGATGACACTTGCCTCATTGGTCTCCTTGGAGGCCTGCTTTGACCCCCACTAATAAGATCCTCCTCTACTATGAGGGCCTTCTCGACAATGTCATGTAAGGTTTGAGGCATCATAATCCTAACCTTTGCATGAATTCTGCCATAATAAAAAAACACGAACCTTTTGACCATAAGTTTCTTAGTATTCAGGTGCATAGCATACCAAAGTAGCTCCATAAAACGGGCCTCATACTTGGGTACTGTACGGCTGCCCTATCACAAGGCATTGAACTCATTGATTTGACGCTCAATGAATTCCTCCAAAAGAACCTCTCCCAAAACTATTCCTCATACATTTCCCATGACACGTATTTGACTCCCATGTTCAAATGTGGTAGGAGAATCTTCCATCAAATAAGAGTGCTCCCCACAGTTGAAATACCTCCCTGCGTACCTTCATGCTAGAGTTTGTAAATGAGAAGTCTAAGCACATATCCTTTCTCTCCAGCCATGCCTTGACGATTGAGTCGTCTGTAAAACTCATGGAATTGAGAACTTATCCCTCTTGATTTCTCGACGAATGTTAATGGTACTGGTTGGGGCACGTTGTGGACCATCAGGGGTATAAGTGTCATGGCCTCAACTCAGTATAGATGGTGAATCAAGGAATTTTTCATTCCTTGGAAGGACCTTTTTATACCATCATCATCCATTGTAGCAATTGAATCCAATCCAAGGACTTGTTCCTCCCCATGGGGGTTAGACTATAAAGGCACATGAACTTCTGGAGGTGTCACACCTCCTTCCATGACACCATGCTTCGAACCTCTATGGTTTCCTCTAATACAGATCATCACATGGACATGTTAAAGTGTTAATTATCACTAGGTTATTACTGAAGTGTTTACTACAGTGGAAAGCATGGAGATCCATAGTCCCAAGGTTGAACCCGCTCTGATACCATATGTAAATCCCCCTTCGTGATGACAACGAACAAGGAGGTAATTTTTGTTTTGTTTGTTTCAATAGGATAATATATTCATTGCACAAATTGAAAGCATTTCAAGCAACACATCATCGAAGTCAATAATGACATAAAGACAATGCATTTCCATAAATAACACGACACATGAATAATATAAAAGTTCATAATTATCGATGCAGTTCCACACATCAAATAAACTAAAGATAAAATATAAACAATGATCAACCATCAATATTATTTATCAAGTATTCATGGAGCGACATGAAATTCTACTACAATACATACATCAGTTAATTGATGCAATTACTACCTATGAAACATTCTACATTAGTCCATTACACGTGACATAAAACAATTGATTGACGCAACTTCCATCTATGATACATTCCAACATCAGTAAGTAGCTTTAAGAAAAACTCTATCATGAAGATATGACAAATTAAATATATTTTCCAATAATTTTATAACACTAAGGTCATCTAATTCCTTTCACCTAATTCTATGGACATTCCTTCAATACTTTCTACGTTGTGAGGATAACAAGGACAATAAACTCAATTCATTATGATGCCTAAGACTCCAAATTATATCAATAACGTTTAAAAACAACTATTACATCATAGGGCAGTCATCGTAATTCCATTTCAATCAAGCTAGGATTTAACATTATAACATTAATAAATCAATGAGCATTCTATTACACTAAAATCATGGAGACTTTTAAGTTAAGACAACATTTTAATATAAACTAGTTGATCTTCTGAACTCCATTTTTATTCCCACTCATGAATATACTATTACTCAAGACCCTCTTTGTATAACCACCAGTTCATTCTCCTATGGGATCTATGATGACAAACATTAAATAAACTAAATCCCAAAACCATCATAGTCAACGATCATCACCAATAAATAACCATGGTAATAATATTAAATCGATAGTTAGAAATAAAAATTACCATCATTCATTTACATCTCCTTTATCCTCATTTAAACCACATAATTGATATCCACCCCTTGGTACTATTTAATCAATGCATTAAATAAGAATGTACAATAGACTTAACCATAAATAAGACATATCAATCATAACGCAGGCATGATTACCAATCCAACGTAGGGATTTATAAATGAAAATCGCAAAGCTCAGAGTTTATCAATCAAAACGTAGGGATTTATAAAAGAAAATCCAACACAGGGATTTATAAAATAAAATCACAGAGCTCAGAGTTTATCAATCAAAACGTAGGGATTCATAAAAGAAAATCCAACATAGGGATTTATAAATGAAAATTGTAGAGCTCAGAGTTTATCAATCAAAATGCAGGGATTTATAAAAGAAAATCAAACGTAGGGATTTATAAAAGAAAATCGAAGAGCTCAGAGTTTATCAATCAAAACACAGGGATTCATAAAAGAAAATCCAACGAAGGGATTTATAAAACAAAATCACAGGAAAATATTACCAATCCATGGGAAAACACTACAACTCGAGCAATCAATGAATGTACACGATTCCCCAGGTTGCACCTTTGATTCTCAAATATTTCGCCAGTCGGAGGTTTCAACTTGCAAAACTACAAAGTAAAGGCTTCCTATCAGTTTTCTGTTATGCTCATTCGACCAATAAACTTGCAGGTAGGACCACGACACATCTTGATCTTCCCCCATTCATAATTATATACCAACACGAGATAATCAAGGGAATACATCTACCCAGGGTGCAAGAATCACTGAACCACGAGTTTGTGCGGGTAGGATATCAATTAAGACAGAGTGAATTTAAAGTTTGATATGCCAACACTAGGCATAGATCGAGATGATTTTTTTTTTTTTTTAGTGCATCTATAAGTAACGATTCATATCGTTTAACCCCAAATGCAATACACTGGATGACTAGTATAAAAACTGATATAAAGACTGATATAGAAACTGGCTTAAAAGATGGTACAAATCAAGGCGGATTTAATGAAGGCGAATTTATACTAGTATAATTCAAGGCGAATTCATGCTGGTATAAAATTTAAACACGTCGATTTTACTGACTGGTAAAAATGAAGATATGCAAGGAATATCAGTGATTTGTCGACATCAAATCTTCATCCAGATCTTCTCCATGGAGAAAAATAATAAAAATAAACCGTAAAGAATCAATACCACTCTGATAATCAAACGTCGGGAGTCAAAATGCAGAAGTATTCAATCACAAGAAGGGCGCAAGGATTAGAGATTAATCATAAAAGAAAAATGCAAAGATAAGTAAGGGATAGATAGTTGGGTGAAAATTATCCTTCACTTATTATCCATGCATAGGAAAGTAGGGCATTTGAATCTAAAATTATTTAAACACCGTAGTGATGACCTTCAATTCGTCTCCTGACCGACTGCTTAGACACAGACTAATAACTTAAGGGATAAGGGACATAAGATAAAAAAACATTTTTTCTTCATATTAATCAATAAAAACAAATGCAGATAAGTCATTGCAATCGGAGTTTGGGTTCTCCATGGGAAATCAATTTAAAATACAACGAGCATAAAGCTGGGATGACTTTAAGTTCCTTGATCATAAAATGTTGTGCTCATCAAGACAATTTCTTGAAGATAAAAATGAAATCTATGGATAGTGTTATGCTCAATGAACATAAACTCTAACACAGTAAGAGTACATTACTAAAGGCACAGGAACAATATTTAAACTACCATTCAATACAAACATATACATGCATACCATAGCCACGTGCAAAAGCTCCGAAGTCATTGTCTCATGCACGCTTCATCCAACTCCCGCTTGCCAACCGATGTGACCTCACCGGTGCCTCCCAACCAACACTTGGGGTAATCTTATTCCCCCTGATCCCCCCAAGCCGCAAAGGGGCCACACACATAATACCATAGAATTCTAGCACCCAACGTACCTCGCAAGGTCGAGCTACCACTTGTTACCTGATCTGGGTATCCCAACTCCCACAAGAGAAAGTTCAGTCAAGATCAATTTCAGCAACGTAAAGTTGCGCAAAATATGAGAGATCCATACTCCTCCTCCTACATCCTTTTTATAGATTTTTTAAGTAATTATTTTCCCAAATTCTCATTAAATTCCTTTTCCAATTAATTAATTTTGAAAAACCTCCCCCGTACACATGTTTCCTGATCCCCAAGTTGCACCAGAAAAACAATTTTATTCATTAATTTATTATTCCTATTCCCTCACCCACCTAAAGCATTCCTAAAAACGCTCCTCGATGTCCCTAAATTCCCTTACACTTCTTGAATGACTTACGGCTTACTTAATTCCTAGTTGAGTTCATAATTAGAAAGTTCGAAAGGCAAGATTCTTTACTAAGTTAGACATTCAGTTTTTTCCTTACATTTGCCCCTTTCTTTAAGTTTCCCTTTTTCTTTAAGTTTCCTATTTCTTTTAACTTTTCCCCCTTTTTCCTTTTTAACTAAAAAAATCAATTTAGCAAGTGTAGATAAAAAACCCTTTTACCCTTTTTTTGTTTTAATTAAAAATTAATTTAGCAAGTGTAGATAAAAAAAACCATTTACCCTCTTTTCTTTTTAACTAAAAAACAAATTAGCAAATGTAGATAAAAACAACCATTACCCCTTTTTTTTAAATTTAAACCTCCATTATAATTTTGACTTTAATAAATGAGTTTAAATTTCTTACCCCCCTTCTTGTTAGATGTTTATTTATTATTATTGTTTTGACGACATGTTCTACTTAGTCCTAGGTTTTAATTTCACTAGGTTAGGTGACAATTCTTAAGGGAAAAAATAGTCATTAAATTTTACTTATCACATCATTCATTTTAAGGCCGACTAGGTTTATTCACTTACCAGTTAAAATCATGATGTGCCATTCAAGACACACTACGTGCTCCAAGGGTGCCACTCGCCTCTTTCCATTTTACTTGTGCGATGTGCCCTTAAAGACGCACTACATGCTCCAAGGGTTCCACTCGCCTCTTTCTGTTTTCCTTGCATGGCATGCCCTTCAAGTCGAACTACGTGCTCCAAGGGTGCCACTCTCCTCTTGACTGAATTTGGTAGACGTCAAGCCCTTGGAGTCAATACTCCGCCAGGTGATCTTGTGGTAGACTAAGGGCCTCTAAGGAATAAGGACCCTACCTTATTGTGTGCCCCTTAGAATCATCATGAGTGACTATCACAATATTCCCTCACGACATTGTGGGTCTTCTCAAACTAGGTAATTGTTAACCTACAGTTCGAGCCATGGTGGTAGTGCTAGTAGGCTGTGGCAGGGTTGTTTCCACACCTCTCCCTCAAAGTCTCTAGTTGTCATGCATGACCCATCTACTCCAAATGTGAATCTGTTTGACAAGCTATCATCAGCCTGTATCCATCAATGAATCATGTTAGCAATAATAATCAATCATCATAACATCTAATCATATGTACATATGTCACATCAACAACATTCAAACTCAACAATCCACTCCTTGAATCGATCTAGAGTCCAAGGGGTTTCATCGATGCCTTTGCATCCTCAATGGCCAAAGTCCTACACACTCAGGATAACCCAGTCAATAACACCTGTCTATGTAAATACAATAAAATAACATATCATCAAATCTACAATATATTATAATCATAATCAAAACGACAAATAGTATAATAACCTAGATCACTTGCACGTAGGTGTCCTCAAAGAATAAGTTCGCTTAGTGCATGCAAGAGTGGGATGTTACACCCTACAACCTCATCGGGTATGAAAACCAAAGAGCCTTCTAATAATTCTCCATTGCCTTCAACACAAGTTGATCCTCAACCTAAGAAGTTACAAGATGCATTTCAACAATACTTTCCTTCAGTCCCTACAAATAGAAGAGGAGACAATCGGTTCAAAGGGGAATATTTTCGAAGAAGTACCTGAAGTGAAAGTGGGAAACCTAATGTAAAACCTCCAATAACTTCAGATCCTATCCAATTGTCTTTTGATATTGAAATCCCACATAAAATACTCAGAGAAGTTTTTGCAGAAGAGTTTGATCCTGATAAAGAATTTAAATCTAAATCGATTCTCTCTCACAAAAACTTTGTTACTCCTACCTCCCAGATGCCTACATAAACTTCCAAATTTGATATACCTTCTACATCCATCAAGGGATCCAAGCACTCTTATTTTGAACCATCTGATCATACCTCAGTTATTGAGAACTTACAACAAGAAAATGAGATGCATTTCAACAATACTTTCCTTCAGTTCCTACAAATAGAAGAGGAGCCAATCGTCTCAAAGGGGAATGTTTTCAAGAAGTGCACTGGCGGTGCGGGAAACCCTAATGTAAAACCTCCAAGCACTTTGTATCATATTAGATTGTCTTCCGATCATGAGAGCCCCTATAAAAGACTCAGAGAAGTTTCTTCAAAAGCGTTTGATCCTAATAAAGAAGTGAAATTTGAACATATTCCCTCTCACAAGAACTTTGTTATTCCTACCTCACAGATGCCTACATAAACTTCCAAATTTGATATACCTTCTACATCCATCAAGGGACAAGTACTTGAACCATCTGACTACACCGCTATTGGGAGAGAACTTACAAAACAAGAAAAATGTCACACTAACAATAGTTGGAAGAGCGAAAAACTATGGATAGGAATCTACATCATGACAATCCGGTATTGCAAGAAAAAATGAATTCTCTCCAACGATTGGTTGATCAAGTGACCACCACCAATCACAACCTCTAGATGAAATTGAAACATCGTAAAAGGCCTGAGGAAAAATTTCCAGGACAAGAGGGAGAATCTTCTAAAACCAATCCACCCCCTCCTTCACGAGGCTAGTTATGTCGGGTGATTCATTTTTGTTTGTAGAGGGACCTGCAAATCCTTAGGCATGGGGGTAATGCTGGATTCATGTTTTGATTATTTTATTGCGATGATCAAATCCTTTTTGCATTGATATTACATATTCTATGTTTCATATTATCCATTTTGAAGGATTATCAAAGGTTTATATAATCAATTCACCATGAATTCGCACCAAGTATGTATAATTGGTGTTTTTGCAATGGTTTTTTGATAAACTCAACTTAGTTTGATGTTTATGAAGATATAATGTATGGTATGCTTGCAACAGGAAAAAATCGTGGTCTGATCCTCCATCCAGTACCTCGTTCGACACTCCATTCAACACTTGATCTGACACACGATCCGACACTCCATCCGACACACAATCTAGCACTCAGAGTGCATTGGAGCTAGCGATTGGTACATTGGTGGCCTTTGGTGGATGAATCATGGATATAGGTTTTGTGCCCCCTCATGGCCTCCAGCTACAGAGCATGACACACCTCATATTGGATGGTTGTATTGATCATTGAGTGGCTCACAAAATTACTAAACGGTGTTGTTGTTAGAACTCATTTAACGAGTTTGTTGTTTTTAGAGTAGGTCGACCCTTCCAGTGGTCGACCTCTCAAGATGTAATCATCTATTAAAACCACTACCTATGGCATGGATGAAAACAAGAATTGTATTGTTTAATACATACATTATCTGCAATTTTGTTCCAGACTCTATTTTTATGATTAATGACAGATTGCATTGATTTAGAACCTGCATTTTCTTGTTGGAGTGTAGCCACAACCTACTGGGGGGCCCACCAGTGGTCTGAGTAACTGTGTATATCAATATATATTTTGTGTTCATATTGTTTCTTTCTTAGAATTCACAATTGTTCCTTTACTGCAAGTATTTCTCAATTTTAATTGTTGTGTACATGTTAATTATAAACTGTTAATCTAATTCATTTTCCTTAATCACAAATTTCTTGATTGAATTGTGTAGATCATTGAAGGACATCCATGGTTATGTGTTGTTTGCAGATTGTAGGAGCTGGTTAATTGTAGTGTTGTGTCTCTTTCCTTCTTAGTTATAAGTTACCCTGCATGATACTAACTTAGATAGGTTTATTGAAGTCTTGATTAAATTACTTTAGTTTAGATTGGTTCTTTTGATAGAGTATTAGTTTAATATTGGTTTAGTTTTAGCTTTGATAGATTAGTTGTTTTAAGATTTGATAGTTATAACTTAGATAGGTTCAATTTCCATTTCAATTATTATTTGTAGGTTGATTTTGTTTGTTGATTTTGCTTCAGCATGATAGGATAGAAATATATTTTGAATTATGATTTCTAAAAGCATTTTAGTTAATTTTGAAATATGATTTTTAATGATAGAATTAGTTCAGTTTAGATCATGAAATCTCATTTATGAATTTGAATTGTAATTTCCAGTTGACATTGATCAATAATTAGAAGTTTGCACTGAGTGAATTTGAATTAGGATTTTTAATCATGAGTTGATGAGTTTATAGATTTTCTTGAAGTAGTGATTTTGAATAGAGTGTTTTTAACAATTGATGATTGATCTATAAAGTATAGAGATCACAAGGATTTTAGAAATACTTAGTGTTGCTTCTATGATGACAAAACTTTCCTTAGATTTTCTTATCCATACTTTCCATTTCTCTGTAGAAGTCAACATTGAATTAATTCATCTTGAATTGTCACTAATAGTCAGATGCCATCATGATGTTATTCGACACCGAAGACATAACCATCACCTTTGAATAATTTATTTCTTTTTACTGCAAGCTAGAAATAGTTTTGATCAATTAGAATTTAAATACAATCATAACACTTTTACTTGCGATTAAGTAGATTAAAGTTTATTCTTCGCAAAATAGAAATATAAATGAGTTCTTTTTAAGAATAGAGTTCACTTGTCAAAATAGTTTCGATAGATCAGTTGTTTACCTGCTTAGTTGCTCTAAGATATATAGATCAAATAACTTAGAAATAGTTTACTTGTTGTTGCTTACTTAAAAAGTGATCGAATAGATTAACTAGCTTTGAAATATATTTCTTGCTATCTTGTTATTTAAAAATAGTCCATAAATTCATTTTTTGAAGTTGCTTAGGGTAAATATTTCATAATCCTAGAATTACAAAAGCTCATTAATTGAAGGTTTCTTTATATAAAATTTGTTAATTAACTAAAATTGAAAAAATAACCCCTTTAGAAAGAATATTGATAGAGTGTTAATCCCTAGGGTAGACCATCTCCTTAGTTAGATAATACTTCCATTATATTTTTTGTCTTGGCTAATACAGTTCCACAACTCTAAGTTTACTTTCCCCGTGTTGACAATTTAATTGAGGGAATTAGTGCATATAGAATACCCATAAACAATCATACATAAAATGGATGAAGATCCAAAACAACAGAACAAGAAACATATCCAAAAAACTATGCAAAAACAATCAAAGGGGATAAGAAGACCTACAAGGAAGATTACAGGGACACTACTCCATCGAGAAGATTCGTATTTTAGAATCAACGACCGAAAAAAACAAATAAGTCGAAGGAAGAATAAGGATTCATAAGAGTAACTCCTTTAAGAAGATCTTCAACTCCCAGGTATCAAACTATATTTTTTGGTTTATGTTATGCATGTAATAATTTTGGACATAAAGTTGTAAATTGCAGATATAATAGCAGGAACATAAACAACTTTAAAAGTCATACACAAAATGGTTATCCAAGAAGGCCCAGTGAAACATAGAGAAGAAGCTACAACAGGCTTGAATCATTGAGCACTGAAGTGGTATGCTACAAGTGCAACAACTTTGGACACATGGCCAAAGATTGTAGAATGATAGTCCCTCCTAAAGAACCACAATAGAACAACAAAAATCACACATAGGAACCTCAAAAGAGAACATGGATAAGAAAGGAGAATCAATATAGCAATGAGGAATGCACACTTGCTCTACAAGTTAAGCATAAGAAATGTGGTTGGTATGTTGGCAGTGGTTGTTCAAAAACACATGATAGGTGATAAAGACAGGTTTCTTACATTAAGAAAGGAAAGAGATGGATCGGTCTCCTTCAGAAAGGATGATTTAACTAAAATCATTGGAAAAGGCACAGTCAGAATTGGAAACAAGAATACCAAGGCATAAAATTTTCTACTAGTAGACGATATGAAACATAATATTCTAAGTGTAAGTCAAATGTGTGACCAAGGTCATAAAATCACTTTTGATTCACAAAAGTCTGAGATAAGAAAAGAAGGTTTAGGAAAATTGATTGCAACAACTGCAAGAACTTCAAGCAACATATATGTATTAAGTGAAATTGGAAATTGTTAATTTTTCAAAATCCCACCCAGTTTCAGTCTCACTGAATTTTCTACCAAATTTAAATGCCAAACTCAGTTTTAGCACTATTTCAGCATATGCTACAGTGGTGTTTCAGCATCTACTCACAGTGGTGTTTCAGCATCAGCATATGCTACAGCCTGGTGTTTCAGCATCTGCTCACAGCGGTGTTTCAGCATTAACATATGCTACAGCCTGGTGTTTCAGCATATACTCAGCACTGTGTTTCAGCATATACTACAGCGGTGTTTCAGCATGAGCTACAGCGGTGTTTCAACATCTAAAAACTTAACAGAAAATAAATTTCTGAACTGAAACATGAG
>SNQJ01S0047607.1:43529-56086 GCA_010110895.2 Picea sitchensis
TATCTTTTAATTTTCATCTCACAAATTAATTTGACTAAGACCCAATTTCGGCAATTTCTCCCCTTAGGCGCCTAGGGAAGAGAAACACTTGCCTTGGTACATTATTTTAATTAAAAATTTAACAGAAATGAAAAGTGTTGTCTAGGAAATGAAGATGAAGGTTGGCTATGGCACATAATAATGGGTCACATAAACTTTAATAACCATATAAAAGTCAACAAAAGGTAAGAAGTTAGAGAAATTCCCCAAATCATGAAACCAACCAACACTTTATGAAAGCATTGTAAAAAAGGAAAGCAAACAAAGACCAAGTTCAAATCAAAGGAATATTCAACAACAAGACCACTGGAAATTGTGCATACTGATCTAGTTGGACCAACGACAACAAAGGGTTTAAAAAGTGAGAAATACTTTATGTTATCAGTTGATGATTATATAAGAATGACTGCAATTTTCTTTCTTAGGAATAAGTTAGAAGCTTTTGAAAACGTCAAGGTCTACAAGGAAATGGTTGAAAATGAAGTGGATTCAAAAATAAAATGTTTGAGATATAATAATGGAGGATAGTTCAATTCAAAGGAATTTATGGACTTTTGCAGCAAGCATAGAATAAAAAGGAAATTCTTTGTTGCTATGACACCTCAACATAATGGAGTTTTTGAAAGAAAGAACATGATAATAAAGGAAATGGCTCGAACAATGCTAATGGATTCCAAATTGATAGATGTAACACACCCACGATGAGGCATAAAAAAAATTCTCTTTTCTTAAAGGAAAGATTCTCCATCCATGGTTTCTCATTTGGGAAGTCAGGGAACCAATATGACCTCCCAGTCAAGGATCTCCAATTCTGAAGCCAACAACTCTTTGAGACCCTGATGGTATCGCTCTGTAATTAAATGAGCCCCTTTCGACTTTTGGGTGCATGTCTAATGGTACATGCAACCTTCCCTTCACACTTGGGAAATCTATGAGTTTGGGTGCTATCCCCTTTTCTGATAAGCCCCTCCTTGAGGTGACCTTGGGCGATAACCTCACACAAACACACAATTGTGGGCATGACCAAAGGTGATTTGAAACCAAACTACCTTTCGGCCCGCAATTATCCTCGAGCCTCCATGTGTCCTTTCTTCAAAATCGTGGTTTGGATTGCGACCCTCCCTAAAATTTAAATTTCATGCATCTCTGATCCTTGCAGTTCTATGAGATCGTCGAACTCACAATCTTGATGGTGCCTCTGAACTTATGGCTCATATCTATCCCTTTCAAAGCTATGGATCATATTTTTCCTCTTGCAACTCAACGAACGTGATTTGTTTTGGAATTTTGGACTTCGGAATTCTCAAGTCTCAAACTTTCCTTTCTTCCATACGTCAATCTTCTAGATTCGATAAACGGTTGAGATTTACTTTGGGTCTCTAGACTTCTGAGATCTCAAATCTCAAACTTCACTTCCCCTCGAAGTAAGAAGATTCTTGTTGCGTGCCCACTTGAATCGGACGGTTGAGGCTTGCTTCCGGTCTTTACCCGAAATCTATAGATTTATGCCACTTGTCCTCTTAATCTAATGGCTATGAATTACTTTGAGACTTTACCTGGAATCCAAAGATCTACACCATGTCTCTTTTGGATCAGATGGTCCATATTCAGCTTGGATGATTCGATGCCTAAGATTTACTTCGGACGATCTGACGAATGAGATATACTTCGAATGATCAGTCGGTTGAGATTTACTTCGGTTCTCCAACTCTTCAGACTTCAGGAGTCTCAAATCTCAACTGAAAACTCTCAAACATATTTCTCTGGAGTCCACGATCCATCGTCACACGTCCATCTAGATTTGGCAGTCTAGATTCACTTTAGGTCTTCAAGGTTCGAGAATATCAATTCTCAATTGAAACTCCAATGCAATTTACCCGAAGCTTGCGATCTACCACCACGTGTCTCTATGGATCTAACGGTTCAAATACCTTCAACTCTTCAGCTCTTTGGCCCTTCGGTGCTTTGGTGCTTAGGCTCTTTGGCAATTTGGCACTTTGGATCTCTGGACTTCGGGAGTTTCAAATCTTATGCACCCATTAATCCAGAGTGATTTTACCTGAAATAAATGATCTCCTGACATGTATCCCCCTGGCGATGAACGACCAGGATTTACTTCAAATTTTTTCCCTCCTCCTTGTCCAAAAACCTCTGAATTTGTGGATCTTATGCCACGTATCAACCCTAACATTGCACGGTTCCGATTGAGTGTGGAACTTCGGGACGTCGCAAGTCCAATCTCCTATGCACTTTCAAAGGCTTAGGCCTTGTGCACTTTCCTTGGGATTCAAAAAATGTTGTTCCTCGCAATCAGATCTGATAGCCTAGATATGATCACCTCTTGCGTGCTCTTCTAATTGTCTAGATGTGGATCCCACCGATCTAGATCTTTCACAGTGCTCGATCCAACGGTCACTATTTCTCCTTCTCCTGAGATTTCTCTTTCTTCCTTGACTTGGAATATTTCAGATGTTTCAAAGGTCTCGACCTTCGATTTACTTCCTACGAGCCTTGATGTATGGGTCTCAACTTTCACTTTCCTCCTGAGCTTACGAACTTGAGACAAGTTCGCCTCTTGGACATCATATGCACTTCTGAAAAGTGCTAGTCTCTTCTGATCTTGGTCCTTATGGAATATTTAATTCCCATGTACTCCTTGCATTAATATGCTCGTGTCAGATTGATGGTCCATGACCTTCCTCGATCCAACGGTCCAGATCACATCACAACTTTGGGTTTCGGAAGTTTAATCACACCAACACATGATTATCCTGTCGCACAAACTCGGAACTCAAATATATGATGGTCAAGGTGGGTCCCAATATATCCTTGGATCTATGGTCTAGATCGCATCATGACTTCAAGCTTTGGAGGTTTAGTCACACAAATGTGTGATTATCCCATCGCGTGAAATCCAAACTCATAGATCTGATGGTCAAGGTGGATCCCAATAGATCCTTGGATATACAGTCTAGATCACATCATGAATTCATGTTTCGTAGGATCCATCCTCTTCACAATGATTACCAATATTCATCGATCTTGCAAAGACTGAAGGAATCGAGGCATTAATGCCTACGATACTTCTTCCAATCTACTGGTTGTAACAAACCTTGGATCCTCCCAGAAGGTCTCATCCATTTGTCTTCCAAATGAAAGGATATTCCCCTTTGATACTTGAATCTCGCTATCCTTCCTGATCTTCGTCAGTTATAAAGGATTTAATAACATTGCACTCTTTCTCCTGAACTTAACACTTAGAAGGGTCGTCTGCACAACTCTTGTGCTCCTTCATCAAGTCTAGAACATAAGTGGTTCTCAGACTCTTCTTGCCTCACAGACAGCCTGTGCACATATGCACTACCTCTCCTAAGCTTAACAAACTCTGTCCTCCAAGGGACTTAGAATGACTAGGAGGGTCGACATACATACATGAAACTATGCCCACAATCAACAAACTCGTAGTTCGTGGTTCTGGCTTAAGATATCACAGGATGCAAGCATTTACGAGTATAAAAACACGTCCAATTCATAAAATTTCCTACTTGCCTAATTACACAATCAAATAGACATAAAAATGGTATAGTATAAATCATTAAGAAAACATATCCATCCCTGCAACATTCATAGGATATCCAACGTTAATTCACAGTACCACTTAAATACACAAGATTTGTGATTACTTATCTCTTATAGGTGGTAGCCAACTAACTAACTATGGGTGTTCGTCCTCCCACCCGACCATAGGCCCAGAGGAATTCATTATTATCACTCTGGCCACCCTCGTGCTAAGCCATGATATCACTAGGGAACTCTCGCAGTTCTCAAGGATTCTTTGTCTGTTTCAGCTTCCGCTCGGTTTTTGTTTTCTGCAAACTTTAAGAGATTTTCCTTATCTGATATGGACCTGGGTGAGGTTTATCAGATGATCACTCGGCATCAAGCCCATGGCCTTCTGTTCCTCATATGTTGGAGATATCCCACATTCTCCTTACCAATTTTCTTATATCTTTTCCCCTAGGATGGTTCTTGACCCATCATGTTCCTTCTGTCAGAAGGGAACTCGGGTCAGCTTGGTCTGTCATACCCAATGGTACTTCAGACTAACATTCTATAGTTGGACCATGCTTCCATTCATAGGAGTGTTTGATAATTCAACCAATGGTCCTTTCTTCATTAACTTGTTTCTCTCATTGGGATCCGAAGGAGATTTATTACCCCCATCAAGGGAAATTTTGGGTTATTTGATATAATGATCCCTCTCTTATAGTTTTCACATTATTTCCTCTAGTGATATCATGGGTAGTACTTTCAAGGCTTCACCCCCACAGACAGTTATTGGAAAATCAAACAATAATACATTTACACTATCCACATGCCTTAGCATGGTAATCCTATTTTATGATTAATTGCAAGCTGGGGGAAACAAGGATGTTACAATACCCTCCCCCTTAAAGGAACATTTTCCTCAGTGTTCTTCCTCAAAATACCTGTCAAGCCTTCCTCATTCAGGTGTTTCAGAAATATTGATATTTGTTTCTCGGTCAGGTCCCATTTTAGACCCTTAAACTCCATCACCTCCATTCAATAATTCTTGGACAACAAGCATATTAATAATAGTCTCATGTGATAACATTGTATAAACATTTCTAGGAAAAAAAATTCTAATCTTAGCACAATAATTATCTATGTAGTTTGTGGATTTGTATCCACATGGTTGTTTTTTATCTAGGGTCATTGTTTTTCCTTGACATACCCATTGGGTGCATGATCCCCATCAATAGTTTACAAGAACTATCAAGGTTTCATATTCCTTGCGGTCGCTCACCCTCCAGGCCCAGGCTCATGCATCCCCTTTTCTGTTATACAGTCCCTCGGGTGATCCATCTTGCCTTGTCAAGGTTTTCTCGCACAGGAAGAACTACCCATCGTGTGCATGATCCCAATAAATAGTTTACAAGAACTATTAAGGTCTCCTCTTCTTTGTGATCACTCACCCTCTAGGCCTAGGCTCAAGCATCCCCTTCTTTACTATATAGTCCCTCAGGTGATCCATCTTGCCTTGTTAAGGTTTTATCACACAGAAAGAATTCCAAAGACTCTATCAAGTCTTATAGTCAAGGAATCCCTCAAAATTTCTCTGTCGAGGTGTCCCTACGGCTTGTGTTACCTCAACACAACATATTCTAGGATATCATGGCTTACCACAGGGTTCTCATGGCTTAGCAATAGCCATTTTTCATGCTTTTACAGCTTGATAGCCTTCCGGTTCAGCTAAAGTTAGGGACAAAGGTTACTCTCCTTCTCCTGGTACCATAATAGATAAGGATGAAGGTTACTCTCCTTCTCCTGGTACCATAATAGATAAGGATGAAGGTTACTCTCCTTCTCCTGGTACCATAATAGATAGGGACTAAGGTTACTCTCCTTCTCATGATACCATAATAGATAGGCACGAAGGTTACTCTCCTTCTCCCGGTAATTCATTCTTTACACAGCCAAACAAATTGTTAGTCTCTATTTCATGCGATTGGATTATACTCTTTTTCACAGTTCTTCCTTGAAACCAATAATTCAGTCTCTCATCTCTGCACTCTTCGCAGATATTTTCCTTTCACCTGTATCATAGGTATACATAAATTCATGAGACATCATCATAAATTTTAGATTCAAAATTTCCTTGTAAATCTGTCACCTACAAATTTCCAATTCCACATTTTATTTCCATATTTGTTCCACACAGGAATCAGATTCATAATTATGGGAGTTTCCTTCCCATAGCAGTTTGGATCAGTAGGAAATTGGTCTTCCTTATGGTCTTACAACGCTGCCATATACTAGACCCCTTTGCTTCCTACACTTTCAACTTCAATCAACCAAACAAATTGTTAGTTTTTCCATGAACATACATTTTTATTGCACCTTTACAACGTCATCACAAAAAATTTCATAATTTTGCATATTAACAATCAAATTCACTTTCTCAAAAAGGAAATACCATTCCTTGCAGTCTAGCTCAGTAGGAAATTGGTCTTCCTTATGGGCTTATAATACCTCCATATCCAAGACCCATTTCCTCCCTGCAATTCATTCTTACAGCAGGACCATATTGCCTGCTATAGGTTGATCACGATCCCAAATCAGTATACATGAACTCAAAAGTTTCACATGAATTCCTTTAAGAATTCCTTGATTGGTCAATGCATTCATGACATATAAGTTCATGAATTCTTCGAAGGGTTATAAACAATGTTTACTACCAGAGGTGCATACCTCCATCATTCAGGTTCTCCTTCCTGAATAATACCTTACTTGGGTACGCAAGGCATACAACTGCCTTTCAAATTTTCATGCATAACACTAATATAATAAAATATTTCAGAAGGGGTTCTTACCAAATCCCTTCACACCTTGTGCCACATAGGCAGTAATATCTTTATACTGGTTCTTGGCTTCTAGCACCCTCTCTTTGATTTTTACCTCATCAACAGTGCTTTATGGGGACTTTTACAACCATGTCAACAATATTTCAACTACAACCTTCTCCTGGTCATCGTCTGCTCGAGGTTGCCCATCATTGGAAATTGTCTTCCTCAATAGCTCCAATTCCTTTCTATACATAGCATGCATCATCATAGCATGCATCATCTTAGGGTGAGGAAAGTGTTCCTCATTTTCTCCCCCTTTACTTATGCAATCTACTTCTTATTGTGATCTTTCTTCTCTTTTCCTAAGCAACCCTGGGTTAGGCTCATCCTAAGTCTTAGGATACATCAACATGCTTTAATATAAAAATATTTTTCCCATAATGAATCATGAACCTGTGCATCCTGCATGTTACCATTAGGTTATTAGAATGGCCAAGATTCATTATTAGTCTTCTATTATTTACATGATGTTTTTCAAAATGTAATCTAGGATTCTGGTAGTCATTAAGGTTGTGAATTTGTTTTCTTGACATATTATTTACACAGTTCCTCCACAAGGAAATCCTTCAGCATGCAACTTCCTTATTGCATATCCATCACTATTTGTGATGGCCTCAATAGTGAGTTAGCTTCAACAGTTTACCAAATATCTCATAAGGAATATAAACATGCATCTTTGTCATGTACCCAAATTATGTATCCATACATATTCTAGTTTTGTTAACTTACATCATACATGTGCATCACTTGCATGTTTAATATCATTCATACCTAAATGGTATTAATATCAGGTATCATATTAGGAAGCTCCATAAACAATTAAACCCATGTCCTCAAGCATAATTAAACAAATATAAGTATTCTATTGATGGGTCTTAAGCCCCTTAACTCAACAGTAGGAACTAAACCCGCCACCGAGGCCCAATTACACTGCATCATTTGTGATTGGAATGGTTCTCCAGATCTCGCAATCTGGCCAATTTAATCGATGGGCTTTGTGTTTTCTTATGGAGGCATATCCTTCAGTCGGGATTTTCTCTTTTGGAATTTTCTCTTTAGTTAGGATAAATGTGATAAAAATACGGTGTAAAACAACTTGACCACACAATGATGAGGAATTCTAAAGAATGGGAAAGGTCAGGCTCAGGATAACCCTCACTCTAGCATGAAAACATTGATCTCTTACCACAAGCCTAGTAATAATACTTTAACTGTGTGAGCACTTGATCACTAGCTAATATTTTAACCTAAACCACCCAAGAAACAAGATGAGAGAAAATTTAACTACTACAGAAGAGGCTGATATTGGGATAACCTGTTTCTCAAACATGGAAATGATAATCCTATACCACAGGCCTAGTAATAATACGTTAACCATGTGAGCATCCAATTATTGTTTGAGAATACTAATTATTACAAGAAAACATTTATATGATAAGATCAATGGCAAGCAAAATAATTCATCTACCACAATCCTTCATCATATATCGACACAATGATTCATCATTTCCATCATTAGAGAAAAGAAAATCAAAACAATTGCACCAGATAACTTGACAATATATTCAATAACTCTTACTTGTTACATCTGCTCATGCACTAAATAGGAAATAGTTCTTCTTCAGGCTCAATTACACACACATATGATGAAAACAACTTAGTCTCTGTTCCAAAAGGACTTCTTCATTCATAGCATCTCCAAAATAATTCTTAACAACTCGAAAGAAAAGAGTTCTTGTAACAAACCATCGACCCCTAGACCATCGGTCGATGTTCCTATTTATAATATAAAGTCTTAACAATAATTAATGGTAAAATACAATTTGAGCTAATAAAAAATCACCACGTGGCGTCATCATCTGACAGTCTTTCAACAGTCCACCCAAGTTGTTTCTTGAAAAGGGTGGATTCTTTCCTAATTAGACCATCTGATAAAGAGTTCTTCACAAGTATGGGCCCACAGGAATCTGTGTTGTTCCATTGGGGCCGCATATATCCCTCTGATGTCCACTGCATGTGCTCGGTATTTTATCAAGGTGGAATTCAGATATTGCAACATGTTTTTAGCTCTAATCGGGTGTTATGTGAATTGTTGCACCTGTCCCGGCCTCGCATCGACTATCTTTGCACACTCTTCGGCCCATAGGGAGTCTTGTTCGGCATACATCTTGAGCACGTTTCTTATGTCAATAAACTCACTGGGGTTGCCGAACTCTGGGAGCTTGATATCTTTCATTACTTTATTAATTTTATCCCAGTGCTTCTGGAACTTGGCATATTATTCTTGGATCTCTCGATGTGGGTCCCGGGACATCTTAGTCCAGTATTCTATGAATCTCTTTATGCGGTCGAGGCTATTTTTTATTAACAACCGAATGCCATGTTCTTCATTTTCTCAGCCTTGTTGGATGGCCTCAATGTATTCGAGCCTTTTCACTGCTTGCTTCACTCTTTCATACCATCGTTCCATCTCCTTGCATGTTGCAAGAGCCATGAGAATGTCCTCCTAGAATTCAATTATATTTTCAGTTAATTGGGTTCTTTCTTTCTTGTACTTGTTGTAAACTCCTGAAAACTCACTCTTCAAATATGCCATAGTCTGTGTGGCACCTTTATAATACTCAACAATATGGTGCAAGTGTTCCAGTTCCTTCAGAGTATCATCTAGTTCTCTTTCATCCCTCCTGGCCCTATCCTGGGCAACATCAAAGAGGTCTCTTCCGACGCCTATCAGTTCAGACGTGCGATCATATGCTCTATTTATCAAGCTTTCCTCTGTGGTAACCAAAATAGAATGGTCCACAGTAATATTCCTCTTCTTAGCAGTCCTTTGTATGATGGCCTTCCTCTTTTGATCATAGTAGATCACATAGATGTCTTCTACTTCATCTACCAGCTCTGTTATCTGTTGGTCACCCCATGTGAGGGTATCTCCCAGGATTTCAGTGGTATATATTTGTTCAATATTAGACTCTTGAACCTCCTTGTTTTGCTCCGAAGGCCTAGCCTCTTCCTGATGTTTATTGGGCACCTGAGTATCAAGTGGAATGGATGTGTCAGGAGCAAGCTCAATACTTCCCTGTATTTTATCTGTGGCATTGTCGACGTCCTTCTGTGGGGATATTTCTTTTGACACATCCAATTATGACTTGTCCTTGGGACTACCTGCTTGACTCTCTAGTGCATCAGGCATTTTTGTGTCTAAGACGCTTTCATCTCCTTTTTCTTCTTGTGTGTCCTCTTGAATCTGAACATCGAGAACAAGAGGTGTTTTTTCCTTGGCTCCCTTCTCTTCTTCTACATGAACAGAGGTTTTTTGAGATGCCTCCAGACTCTCATCATCACTATATATATCTATGAACTCGGACAGAGGGTTAGGTGCACTAGTTTCAACCAACACCTGGCCTGGCTTTGACTGATTCGTCGTGCCTGCCAGTGAATCGGCTGGTGGCAGTGTGGATTCAGGGTCATATGACCCGTTGATGTTATCGGGGTCTGTGAGATTGGGGGTGCCTACCCCTGCCAGACTCTCTTTTTGGTTACTGGTTGGAACGCTTGATAAGAGGGCTGGATCATTCGACGCTAGATCCCTTATTTGTTGAGCATGTTTGAACAATAGTGTCCCTCTTTCCCTTGCACCTGGAATTCTGAGAAAATTCCAGTTCTGTACAGGGGCTTCCTGGGGAGCTTCCATCATTTCAGTGGATTCGAATGTTACCCTTTCTTCCCTAGTCCTAATAATTTCTTCTTCTCTTTGCGCTCTTTCATACAAGGATGCCACTTTCTCTTTCCAACTCATGGCCTTGAACTTGGTTATTTTGGGGTCGGCCATTCTTGCCACTACCTCATCCCAATCTTGAGCGTTTTCAGTGAATATTTCATCCTCAAACTGGTCGTGGGTATAAGGCCAACAAGACAATACTTGTGATGGATGTTTCGAGACCAGACCCCTGGGATCCTGCTTGCAAAAACATACTGTTTGGAACCGAAATTCCAATTGACTTAATCCCTCTTTCTTGTCCTTCATAGTGTCTTTAACTTGGTAGAAGATGATATGAAACCCATAGGGTATGAATGCCTACTTCTTATCCTTCACCAAAGTGGTGTTGTACCCCTACAAGATAGTTTGGTAACATATTTCCCCTAGTACTAGTCGGTCGGGGACATTTATAGGTAGAAAATGTGGTACTCCTATGGCACCGAAAACCGTAATGTAGGTTTCATGCTCATCCAGGTACTAGTGACCAACTTTCGATATAACTTTTTTGGCCGCATCAGACAGCCTTGGGCACTCCTTATTGAATAGTAAGAAATGAATAGGTGTGATAAATTGGTCGCAAATGAGAGAGTAAGATCTTTTATACCTGTTCTCCCACAAGATCCTAAAATAGAAATGGACCGGGAGCTCAGAAGTGTGCTATCTCAGGTTCATTCCTGTGAAGAAATTTATTGCACAGATGACGTCCAATAGATAAGATGTCATGTAGAAGGCAGGAGTTTCTCCTTCCTTCTGCTACTCAGCTTGTAGAATGCAGGTGCTAAGCTGTTTGGAGATGATCGAGCCCCAATTGAAGCTTGTTCTAGAGATGGTGATAGTATAAGCCAAAGGAATCCATGCCTCTGAAAACCTGGAGCAATCTTTTTCTCCATGAAAATGACAAAGGAGAGCCATTAGATAGATATAAGGTTGTCTAAGGTTGGGCGTCGGGTACCAACCGAAGTTTCGGTTGGTGAATTTTTTTCCTTCTCTCCACCAGGACGCCATGATTTTGCTGGTGTCATGCTTTTGATAAAAATTCACAACAAAATCCTTGTTCAAACGTTCATCTAGATCCCTGATCTTGTAATACTTTTGGACTTCCACTAGGAGGAAAACCCTGGAGATTTGACCATTATCATCATTAATTACACACTTATGTGCATCATTGTGATCAATGAGCCATTTCAAAATTTCAATGCAAGGGAATACCAGAGTCCTGCTCGCCACCATGTGTAGGTAATCCTTGTGGATGTTGATGAAGATCTCATCATCCATCTTCCTCGTGTCAGGATCGCTATGTGGGGCATACTCGGGGAATTCTTTGTTCTTTATTTCCTTGAACAGGTCTTCCCATTGCGGGTGTTATAACCCTAATTTTCACCAAACATGCTTACCTGGCATCGGGCCATCTCAGATTCCTTGTTTTCCAAAACACTACTGAACAACTCTTCTTAAAAAACCCTTTTATAAAGGCCCACACACCCTGCTTCATTACTGCACGTGTGTACACGCTAGCTGACCCAAGACAGGCCATGTGTACCTACAAAAGCATGGAAAAAGGAAAGTTGCTGACGGAAAACACAACTTTGGGTAAGTTAACTAAACCTTTCGGCCATGCATGGTCATTCACTCGACCAAATACCTAGCTTCTTCTAGCCTATAAAAGAAGTGTTAGGGGTCCCATTTGAAAGGAGGAGAATCATAGTAAAGAAACTATGCCCGATTGAGAATTCCCTTTGTCCCAACATTTATCCATCCTTGCAAAGAGAAGTATAGAGAAAATCCATTAGAAGACAGTGGAAGAAGAGCCCAGGACTAGGATCGAGGAGCAGTAGTCGACTTTATCATTGTAAGGTATCATTGTGAAGTTAATAAAAGAATTTATTTTCCCGTCCCGCCATATGACATTGTCGTTATTGGAATATTGATTGTATGATTGATTAAATCTCTAACCCATTAGTTCATAGATCAAATGCAAGTGGAGTTCTTTGTTTTTCTTTAGTGAATGCAGGTCAGCATTGGGAGGAGAGTTACAGTCAAAGAATGACCAAGCGCGAAAAGGGATCGACATCAAACATGAAGAATAAGGTATGTCAACTTAATCTCTTGAGCCTTGTATTTACATATGAGTAATGGGGGTATAGTCATGGGATGATGGTAAAAATTAAGAATCTTTAGGTCATTTCTTGTTAAGAACCAAACATCAATATAGCATATAAAAACCTCAGGAAAAGTACTCAACGCCTTGAAAAATAGATAATTTCAGATAATAAGCCTCTTCGAGGGGGAAACCTCCTTTTACCCCACTTAAATGTTCAAGTACAAGATGA
>SNQJ01S0047608.1:15904-30242 GCA_010110895.2 Picea sitchensis
AATGATTTAGGCTTCCAGTAGCTTCTTTACATCTCTCTCCATGATAGGAAGTAGGATATGATTAATCTGTCTTAATTTATGCCTAAATGGCTTGGCCTCCTCTTTCAATGGAATCTTGTGCTCAATGACGCTGGTGTCATATGTTCTGAGATATTCATAGGTGCAGGCGAACAAATCAATGAATTCCTTTAATAACTCAACATACTCGGCTCTCCGCTCCCTTGACAGGTTTCTTGACAGCTTGACAAACTTTGAATCCCCCTCTGTAGCGATGTTGCACTCAACTACATTTGCATCCTTAGTTGATCCTTTAGGCTTTCCTGCCACATTCTTCCCATCGAACAATATTTCTAGAGGAACGAGTCCTTTTGGAATATGGTTGCTAGGCAGTTGAAAAATATGGTGATGATCATTTTTATTCAAAAATACTTCAGGGGGAGGGTCAACTTGAGAGTCATAATTGTTTCGCCTCTTTCATCATCTTAGTGAGAAAAATAGAGGTGCTTGCAAGCTCAGTTGGGTTTGCTGAGCAAGACAGCTGGAAGGAAAGGGTTAGAAAAAGAAATATAAAACAACAACTAAGAATTAAACTAAGAAATAAAACAACAAGTAAATTTATAAACATAGGGACATAAGGACAAAAGAAACAATGAGACCCATGTCACCAATGATAAGGCTGATATTAGTGAAATAAAACACGGAGAAGCAAGGGTACTATGAGTCCCTTCTTCCTCCAATGGAGGGCTCTTGGACCCCCACAAATAAGCTCTTCTTACAACTTTGAAAATAAAAATGAAAATGGTGAAAGAATTCTTTGCTAATCCACTCAAGGGGTGAGATGGATTGCCCGAAGCAATGATGCAAGTATACTCTTGGAAAGGATAGAAGAGTCCTCAAGAGAATAATGGCAGCATAACTTTGTTATGAAATTCCTTGAAAAATGAAGTGTATCCATGGCCTTTTTATAGCATTCCTTTGGGTTATTGTTCAACTAGTTTGTAGTGTGTAAAGAGGCTAATTATGGAATTTCTAGGTCTTTGACCAGCCACCCAGTCGAATCCAGACCACATTTGAGTGTCAAATCAACTTGGAAGATGAACCAGAAGTGGGTGGGAGGCCGACCACTCTCATAAATGCGTCATTTCTCAAGTGCACGGATTTTTGGGACAACAGTCGTGCATCTTGCGCATGTGTGTGAATCTTGCATTTCTGTTTCGCTCATGTGCACACGCGCCCAGTGTCTTCATAGCGCCCTTCAATGTTTTCACTATTTGTATAGTTTTTTACCCTTTATGAACGCTTTTGTGTTAATTCAGATCCATGGATGTCTTCATAACTGTTTGACGATGTTGAATTCTTGTAACCATTTGCGGATGAAATTTCAGTGACAATAGATTCCCCCTGATGGATGAGGTTAGGAGCATACGTATAGCCAAAATCCATCAATGTTTCTTCTACTGAGAATTCTATTGTAAGAGAGAGTAATAGTGGGATTGTCAAGAGTGCCCCATTGGAGGGAGAAGGGAACTTGTAGAACCCAACCTTCCATAAGGTGTGTATAAAAAATAAACTGTGTACAAACAAGGCGGGCATGCCCCATGCTCGTGTCATGTAACTCAAAAAGGAGGGATGAAGTGTTGATGTAGACAACTGCAGTGCCCTCGAGGGTAGTCGTGATAAAGGAAGAAGACAATTCTGTGGTTGAACATACTCTAAATAGTAGGTAGTGACAGTAGTAAGAAGTATCACGGATTTTGTAGGCATTGATAGCCCAGCCAAGTTCAGAGGTCTTCGACAAGTATAAGAACTAACTGCAATAGTCGCAAAGTAAGACCCACCGTAACATGAGAAAGTGTTGATGTCAAATGTTATGGGGGTCAACGACAGTAGGGAGAAATTGTGGTTCTCCCTGTGTCGTCTGAGATCTCTCATTGGATGGGTAATGAGAATCAAGATACTGTCGCCCTTCTGGAAAACTGTGTTGATGTCGACAAAAAGGGGAACGCGACTCCCAGAAGCAAAGGGCTTCATGAAATCTACGAGGTGAGGTTAGGAAGTGGAGGAGGTACATGGATGAAGTCAATATGTAGAAAGACTCAAGATTTCCCTTGGTTGGAGTATATCTGAGATAAAAGGTGGCCGCAACCGTTCAATGAGGTCAAGTGTCAGGGGGAAAACAAGATAGGGGATAAGTTGTGCCAGAGGTGGGGCAATGTGAATAAAATCAAAGGGTAGAGGTAAGTGGCCTGTGGGGTACTCTGAAGATATGGACGATGTTGTCAAGGGTGGATGATAAGTAGTGCCCCAAACAAGGGTGACACGGGTTGCATTGGCCAGAAAAGAAAGAAGGTCGCCAAAGGTGACGAAAAAAAGGTAAGGTAACTACGGGAAACAAAGGTGTTTGTACAGTAAATAAAGAATAATTGGGAATAAGTGTACAAATACAGAAACGGGTGCCCTAATGTGATATGGTTGGCCCGGGTAGGGCACAATTTGCTTGGATAACTGGTAGAGGGTGGGGGCCCCATGGGTGGGTTTCTGTATGAGGTAAGTGAAATGAAGGGAAATTTGCAGACGGGAAAACTGATTGTGGATGAAATGGAGGGTTCATGATACTACGGAGGTGCAGTCAAAAAATAGAATCGTGAATAGATAATCTAGGAGTCCATTGGGAAAGCTAGCAAAATGAGGAGAAGGAGTATGTGGCTGATTCACGACATGATGTAAGACTATCGGGACTCCCATCCCTAAAGGGTTTGGAAAAATAGCATGAGTGTAAAAAGCACAAAAGGGTGCTATGAATGGGACAACTCATGTGGGTAAGAGTGCTATTGGGTGACAGTATCGAAGATGCAAATGGAGGTGTTGGTACTGCAAAGCTAGAAATGGGGATCCTAGAGGCAAATGTCAGAGGGTGTGACTGGAGATGCAAGTGAGATTCAGAGGGAATGACTACATGCCAGTGCTGAGTATAAACCTGAAGGGGTTGTGTTGATGTGTGGTGACCAAGTACCTACACACATGAAAACCAAATACCCGATGTGAACAATATCTGAAGAGAATGGAATATATGAGCATGTATTTGATAATTTTGAATATGCGCATGCGTACCTAGTCAGGGTATGAAAAAATGGTGTCCCAGGGGCTCAAGATGAAAAGAGGCCTAGGGGCTGTCATGATGTAGATGACAGGATGATGATCCCATGGCTGAAGACGGATCGAGAAATGGACACCCAGAGCTCCCCGAATGGTGAGTGGAAGTTTCGAAAAAAGGCCTATATATAGATGTAGGGCCCACATTGCCACCTCATTTGTACTTGCTGCTATAGTGACTGGACGAGAAGTATTCAGAGGAGATTTGGAGATTCTGGGAGGATGAGGCATCCGATCAAGGACCAACGAGCTTCAGGTTAGTCGTCTGATCATCCTGCATAGAATTAGGGTTTCCTTTTTTGGGCAGGGACTATACGGAGGGCCGTATAGAAGGGTTTATGAGTGTGGGCCCCCACATGCACGGGTGATCCAGAAGTAGGCACGCACTATGTGTGCACCTGTTGGATGCACACCTATGTATGTGTGCACAACTATGTATTGGACAGATGCGCACTAAAGCACGCCTGTAAGTTGAGAAGGCATGCATGTGTGCACGCCTGTGGGATGGACAGACACATCTGAGTGCATGCCTGTGTAGTGAACAGGCGCACATATGTGTGCACCTGTGAAGTGAACAGGTGCGCACATGTGCATGCCTATGGGCTTAAACAGTCGTGCCTTGGAGGCAAGGTTGACGGGTGTAAAACTTAGCTTTTTTTATGTTGTTTATGGTCCATGTGACTGACTTAGGACTGTTTTATGTGGTTGCAGGCGATCATTGTGCACGATGCCGGTGGGTTGGTGAGAGAGAGATTAGTCCCAGCTGAGAGACGTCGTGGCTATTGAGGAGTCGGGGGTACATGCAACTTTGGCAGCCTGTTGGTTGTTGAAGTTCTTTGAGTGGTCGTTGATATGGGCGCAGGAGTATCTCTTGCAGTTTCTTATCCAGATGTGGAGTCCAGACCTGCATTGTTTCATAGTGCGGGGAGAGAAGATTGCCTTCACTATGGTTCAGAATGTATACTTTTTGACTGGGCTCCCTTTTCAGGGAACGCTCCTACCGGTGGAGCCAGTGTTACCGAGGGATGTGTCGCTAGCGATAGTTGGTCGGAGATACTATTTGAGGCTGAAATTTATGTTTGGAACTGTTGTGAGCATTAGGGAGATGGATTCCCTAACGCATCACTGTATAGCAGCGATGATTCTGAAATTTTATGGGTCTCTGGTGACGCAGCGGATCACTGGTGGTCAGTTGTGTGTGATGGAGAGAGTGCTGGTCAGTGAGCACTTCGCCTGGGGGCTTACGCTACATGCCAAGATGGTAGGGAAGCTAGACCACTGTCGGTCCATGGATACAGGAGAGTTCACCTTTCGGTCCATCCTGGTGGCTTGGTTTTTGGAGAGGGTGCCTATGTTTCACTTGAGGATTTTATTGGGTGCACCTGGGGCACGAAAGCTGCGACTAAAGCAATGGTCGTTTGTTTTTCTTCACCATGGTGGTGGCGAGGGAGGCCACTTCTTTACTGCTGAGGTGGTGCAAGTGTGGCGGCAGATGCCGCAGGTGATATTGCAGTACCCCTATGCTAGGGTTGATTTCCAGAAGGACCTGGACATGGTGTTACCTCCAAGGGAGGTGTTTGACCGTCGAGGTATGTTGATGATTTTGATATATATATTTTTGTGAGATAGCATGATATATATGTATGATATAGATGTTGATACTATCTGTTGTTTTTTTGTATGTGTAGATGTGGCACCTCGCGGGTGCGAGGTGGAGTTGCGGAGAGCACCGGCTCATTAGGGGCTGGAGAGACCGCTGCGAGGAGGGCCTCAGGCTGGAGAGAGATGTCAGCATGAGGACGTCGAGGCGAGACCAGCTGATCTGGAGAGAGCAATGAGGAGACACTGGTTTGATGACCCTGGTGCTGGGCCATCGCATGCTCCTTCGGAAAATGTCGAAGTAGATTTTGAGGACATATGCCATCACCTGGAGGTGGTGTTACAGGGCATGCCTGAGGGCATGTGGTCTCGCATCCAAGATGAGGGCATCATGGAGCAATGTGTGGGGATTTCTCCGCCATGGAAGGTTGTGGTATGGGGGGTAGCAGTAGTTGGTGCTGCGATGAATGGATGACTACCGCCGAGGCAGGAGGGACTAGTAGGGGGTGGGCAACCACTACCTAAGGGAGGGGCAGGTGGTGGTTCTCTAGAGGCACCTTGAGTGGTGCGCTATGTATTTGTTGTATTTTTGTATATAGGCTGGTGAGCCCATTTTGTACCGAGGTGCGTCACTGGCCTGCGGATACTTGTATTTTTGTATGTAAACATTTGGATGGCACTATGGACCATTTTATATATACATGAGTATAAATTTTGAGATATATGTGGTGTTTACATGTGTTTTGTTAATGTGTTGATAATGTCCAATCTATATATGCTATGACAGGTTTTTGATATGTTATGTATGTGTAGAGGTAGCTTGATGTGATGTATGCCAGCCTAACACAATATTAGCTAGGTTATCTGTAATGTGATTCAATTGTCTTCGAATATGTGTAAATTTAATGGAATCAAAATGTCGAGATAAAAGTCTAACCTGTAGGTATTTGTGAAAGAGGCAAGGATCATGTACACGGTACACATTGTTGAGTTGGAGAACGACTAGTTGAGAGTCAAGGAAGATGTTAAGGTGACCAATACGATGATGTTGGGCATTAGCCAGGAGGCCAATGACGGCAGTGTATTCAGCTTGGTTGTTAGTCATTGAACCCAAACATATGCCACTCGAATGGAGCATTTCATGTGAGGGGGTGTAGAGAGCCCAAGCGGCCGAAGCAAGATTTTGTGTCCAACGGCTGGCACCGTTGGCGTAACTGATGTGGTAGGCTGGTGGAGGACGCATCTGTCAATAGCACAAATGATAGTTTAGACGTGATGGATGGAAAAAGATTAAAAACACTATATAAAAGAAATAACCTAAAGTAGAATGACTACATTTAAGCATACAATTTCTTTAAGTATAACCCGTTGATGGGTTCTTTGAGAGAGATGCCTTCGAGAGAGGCTAGGATGTATGCGCCTTTGGTGAGACAATATTGGATGATGTATGGGCCATGCCATAGTGACTCGAATTTTCCATGGCCAAAGGTATCATGAGCAATATCGTAAGCAAGGACGAGGTCACAGTCACGGAATGAGCGAAGGTTGACATGTCGATCAAAGGTAGCCTTTGATCATTTTTTAGTTGCCTCATTATTCTGTAATGAAGATTGACGATCTTCATCCAGAGGATCTAATTTCAGCAAGCGCTACTCCGTTGGAGCGGAGTCGGGTAATAGCTCAATTGTGGTGCGTAAGGTGGGAATTTTTCACTCGATGGGAAGAGTGGCCTCAACCCCATGGACTAGATGAAATGGTGTGAAACCAGTAGTTGTTTTCACAGCCGTACGGTAAGCCCATAGCACGGAAAATAACATATGATGCCAATTGGTCTTATGTTTATTAACTGTGAACTGTAACATGGTCTTGAGGACATTGTTAATTGCTTCAACCTGTTCATTAGACTGAGGGTAATATGGTGAGGCAAACTCGTGGGAGAATCCTAACTGAGATGAGAATTCGACGAAAATCTCATTCTCAAAATGTTTCCCATGATCAGAAACTAGTTGGAGTGGTACTCCAAAGCGAGATATGACATGGTTAAAGAAAAAATGCGCTGTGGTGTCAGCGGTATTGTTGAAGGTGGGCATAGCTTCAGCCCATTTGGTGAAGTAATCAATCGTGACAACAATGTATTTGTGACCATTACTGGAGGGGGAATTACAAGTCATGAAGTCGATGCCCCATTTACAAAAAGGTCCGGCAGTGATGACTGGATGAAGAAGATCAGGTGGTGCTCAGGCTTTGTTGGCATAAAGATGACACTTCTCACATCGTTTCACGGCATAAATGTAATCGTGAAACAAGGTAGGCCAAAAGTAACCTGCTCAGATAATCTTCTGAGCAGTGGAGATTCCTGAAAGATGGCCCCCACATGCGCCACTGTGGGAGTCGTTCAAGACTCTATCGACCTCATCAATGGCTAGGCATCGACGAAGAATGGTGTCGATCCCTCACCGGTATAAGATGTCTCTGATGAGGAGGTAGCGGGGGGCTTGGTGGCGAATACGACGATGATCATCTCATGAAAGGTGGTTACCGAACTTTTGAGTTCAAAGGTAGACGAGGAGGTCACCGTACCAAGGATCATCTAAAGTGATGTAAAAGAGGTGTTCGTTGGGAAAGTTGGTATTGACGGGGGCACTGGTGGTGTCAGAGGGGAGGGTCGTGACAAGTTCAGTGAGAATGAGGGATTTCTTGCTCTTGGGTGTTGAGAATTCAAGATCGTACTCTTGAAGGATAACGATCCGTCAAGCAAATTTGTCATTAATTTGATGACAGCTAAGCAAGTATTGCATAGGGTTGGAATCTGCTACAACCTTAGTTATGCGAAGCAGAATATAGTGATGCAGTTTTTGGACTGCGAGGACGACTACAAGAGCTAGTTTCTCTTCATGTTTATACTTCAAGGGTGGCCCTGAGAAGTTTTTACTAACGTAATAAATGACATGCTCACGATTGTCATCACCTATCTGAAAGAGAACTCCTACTACTGAAACAGTTGATGCTGATATGTAGAGGATATAGTCGCGATTGTAGTCAGGTGCACTAATTAAAGGGGCATTGGAGAGCGCCATTTTAAGATCGTCAAATGACTGTTGGGCATGTTCATCCCAGTGAAATGGGATGTCGTGATGTAGTAAGCGAAGGAAACTGTGTGCGTGAATGGCATAGTCTGGGACAAATCGTCGTAGATAGTTAGCCTTGCCTTGTAGACTCTGAAGTTGATGTAAATTTCGGGGAGGTGGAATTTCGGTGATAGCTTGGACTTTGAGGGGGTCCACAGTGATACCACTTTGGGAAACGATGAAGTTGAGGAGACACCATGTGGTGACACAGAATACGCACTTGAGGGGATTCAAGCGGATGTTGTATTGACGACACCATTGGAAGATGATTCATAAATCATCAAGATGTTGGGTGCATTGCTTGGATCGAGCTGTGAGGTCATCCAAGTATGTGAGGATGATATGAGCCAGATCGTGAAAGATGTATGTCATCGCCCATTGGAAAGTTGCGCCAGCATTCTTTAAGACAAAATGCATGACACGATAAGAAAAAGTACCCCAAGGGGTAGTGAATGTGGTTTCGTACTGATAAGCTGGGTGAATTTGAATTTGATTATAACCAGAGAAACCGTCCATGAAGGATAGAGCATCATGGCCTGCGCAGTCATCGATAATTTGATCGATGAAAGGCATTGGAAAGTTGTCTTTGGGACATGCGTGATTGAGATCATGAAAGTCCGTGCAGACGTGGATAGTGCCCTATTTTTTGTTAACGGGTACAGGTTTGGAAACCCATGATGTATAGGTGATGGGGTAGATGAAACCAGTAGCGCGTAATTTGTCAATTTTGGCTTTGATGGCCGCTTCTTTGGATGGGTGTAGCGGTTTTTGTTTTTGACGAATTGGTGTAATGTCGGGCCAGGTGTCGATGCAATGTTCGGCGATAGAGGGATTGAGGCCAGGCATTTCCGTGTATGACCAGGAAAAAATATCCCGATATTCCTGGAAGAGGGCTTTATAGGCGGTGATTTCTTGGGGAGTGCAAGCAACTCCAATGGTGATTTCCTCGACGACGCCATTTTTTATGGAAATGTCGATTTTAATGGTCAAGTAAATGTTGGCCATATTGCCTTCTTCAAAAGCATCAGGGGCAGGAATGGGGTTTTTGAACTAGTCGATAGGCCCTAATGGGATAAAATCCTTAGTTTCGACTGCGTAGATGGGGTGTTGGTTAGGAGGCGTGGAGGATTTCGATGGAAAGAAGAGTGCACGGTGGTGTAGCACATCCCATGGGTAGTCAGGGTTGTTTAACTCTTCTAGTATTTCCTCATCATAGTAGAATTGGTGGGAATACAAGGGGTCGTGAAGAGTTATATTGGTGACTGTTGTCGTGTGGCTGCCCCCTGTGGATGAAGAAGCAGGGGGAATGACGTGAGGAAATTGCGAAGGTTCACTCGACATAAACCAAATGTCGAAGTACTGAGGAGTACCCATGGTAGTTGGGTGTAAAATTTCCATAGGGAAATGAGCGGGAGAGTTGGGGGGATTGGGGGGTGAATCCTTAGACAAGTCATCCAAGAACCATGGAGGTGTTGGAAGGGCCTCGGGTTCAGGAGAAATGACATGAAGAATCTCTAGTGATGAGGTAAGGTCAACTATCAATTCTATGGGTCTTTGAAGCAGGGTCAATTGGTGTTGCTTATATTCAATGATCATAGGACACTGGTATGTAAAATGATCTAATGATTCACATAGAGAGAAAGGTAATCTCATACGTTCATTGAATGAAGTTGTGACATAAAGGATGTCAGTGATTTTTGGTAAGGATGACGTAGCTAGACTAGGTTCTCTCTGGAAGCTTTGGCATACTGCGACTAATGTCTACCGAAAGCGTGGCAGTGCTGGGAAATGGTGGGTATAATGGCCATATTTTGAACATATAGCGCAAGAGAATTTGGTTCGCAAACCTTTACTACTTGAATGGGAGGTGGTAGCGGCAGTATTGGATATAATGGCGAGTGGTGGGGGAGTTTGATTGAGTGGAATCAAATTACATAACTCTGGTAGAGATGGGCAGTTGTTGGTTTGGTGTCCATCTTTCTCACATAGTGCATAAGGGGGTTGGACGCGTGGAGGAAGTGGAGTTGTGGGCTCCTTCTTCTTTCTCCTGCCCCCAGCTATGGAAGGGGGGGTAGTGAGTGGGGGTGTAGGGGGTATGGTGGGAGTAAGTATGGGAATCGTCATTGGGATTCCTTCCATTTTGGGGGGAATGGATGGTCAAGGGACCATCTCTAGTGGATGTCAATACCAAAATGGAATGGCTAACACCATATTAGGGAGGGTAAGCGTTGCGGCTACCTGGAAAGCTTCGATGCCTGGCAGAGGGTAAAAGAAGGGGATTTGAGTGATAGTTTGGGGAACTGTCTCCCAAACTGGGATATGTCCTTGGGGAGAGGTGGAATCATGGACTGGTGGGGTCGATGAGTTCACAGGAGGCTCGTGAGGGGGAATTTCTGTGACTAGTGGGACGTCAGATATGATAGAAGCCTCCCTAGGAGGAAGGGTATCCTCTGTGTTAGTTCCATTAGATGATACGACGCATACTTGATTGGAAGGATGAAGGAGCGGTGGTGCTCCATGGTAAGTTCCTAACAATGATGGTTCTTTGAAAATGCCAAGACCCATCTCCACGAGTGGGTATGCATCTTGACTCATGTGGATGAGAGGAAGAATGTTATCGATGTTGGCAGATGGGTTAGGCTCGTAATGTGAGACGTGGTCAATGGTAACGATCTTCCCATTGTGGAGGAACATCATTGTTCAAAAGACAGAAGAGGAAACTTCCTTCATCGCATACATGTAGCTACGACCGAACAAGATATTATAATTGAGTGGGGCATCAATAACTTCAATGTCGATGAGAATGGTTTTTCCCCCGAGTTCTACGGGCACATTTTCGAAGAGCCCTTCAGGAGAGGATGGTCATCTGTCATAATCTCGTAAGGTAATGGCAGAGGGTATGATTTCAGAGGAACCAAGTTTCTGCCATATAGATTTGGACATAATGCATGTAGATGCACCTTCATCGATGATACACCGATGAACTGTGATGTTCCATATTTTTACTAGGATTTGGAAAGTGATCAAGGCAGGAAGGCGAGGTTCTCTGTTATCGAGATCAAATGTAATGATTCGAGTATCTGCGGGGTCGACTGCCCCTAAGGTGGAAAGTAATGATTTTCATTGATTGGGACAAGTCTGAAGGACTTCTAAGACTGACATGGCAGCTGGGGATTGTGCTAAGTAATCAACCAAACTATAGTTATGAGCTGCCCTAGCCTGTGGGTTGTGGACATTCCTGCACAATGGGATGCGAGGGATGCGAAGAGATGGCTCTGTGTTAGGGCTAGGGATCACCAACAGGGGTATCGTCGGTGTAGGGTTTGTTTCTAGAGGGATGGGAGGAGACTCAGCGGGTGCATGATACTGACGATTACGAGTTTGTAGCAGGATTTCTTCCTCACTAGTGAGGAGGATCATGCGATCTACTTGATTGTTGGGGTTAAGGTACTATCCCACCTAAGGTGGGGGATGTTGCATGTCCTATTGGGTGTTTATCACACCTTGGTGTGGAATAGGATTATGTAGCACAACAAGGGGGGGTTGTTGCACATATTTTTGTGGTGCCTGGTGAAGGGCAGGCGGTATTGGAGGATAGGGTAGACTGCCTGAGTCTTTCAACCATTTGAAATCACCGATTTGGGGGAAATAGTGAGTGTAATGATTGAACTCACCACAAAGGGCACAAGCGAAGTTGGTTTTAATAGTATTGTTATTTCTCCCTTGACGCCTATTATTATTTCCCCCCTGGGGGTTCTGATTCCCTTGGTTCTGGTTGCCCCCAGTAGGTTGGTTCTACTGGGGTTGATTCCCACCTTGACCTGGGTTGTTGTTGTTTTTGTTTCATCCTTTATTTTTGGCATTGTTCGACGGATGGGTTGGATTTTCCGTATTCAGCTGTTTGAAATTTTGATATTGATGAATGGGAGAGGGTTGAACAAAATTCACCCCAGCATGAGGATGTGGGGGAGCCATGGGCTGTGGGGGACTAGGAAAAGGAAAGTACAGATTCTGTGAGGGTAACGATCTGTAAGGTACATAGGAATGCGTGGTGATTTCGCTAGTACTATAAGCTGAGGTAGAGGGGGTACCATAACTCGTTTGAATAGGTGGGTGTATGGGGGGTGTCGGTGGTGGCCCACTGATGGGTGGAGGAATAGCAACAGGGTATGGTTGTTGATAAGGGGGTGGGGGGTAATAAGAGGTGCCCTCGTATGCTGGCGGGTATTGAGGTGTTCCATACATTGGTGGTTGTTGGGGTTGTGGACTGTGGTGAGTGGTATTACCAATCAGTCCATCTGTTGAGTGAGACATCCCAGGTTTGTCTTGGCCAAATGGCATAGGTTTTGGGAGATCAAGAAGTACAGTGTA
The DNA here is from genome assembly GCA_010110895.2 of Picea sitchensis. Taxonomy (NCBI): domain Eukaryota; kingdom Viridiplantae; phylum Streptophyta; class Pinopsida; order Pinales; family Pinaceae; genus Picea; species Picea sitchensis. Next base: position 28,156 of record SNQJ01S0047608.1, read on the forward strand.
TAAGTACCCTGACTGTGCATAGATAAGGTCATATTGTCAAGACTTACTGATGGCTTCCTCTTCTGATTGAGGGAAGGTGGAAGCTACATCCTTACCGAGGAGAGAGACAAGTGATCTAAGAAACCAATCAAGACACTGTTGTTTGGTGGTTTCTGCTTTGCATAAACTACGTCGCCTACACCACTCGTAAATGTGATCAACGATATGTGTGGCTGAGGTTTGCTTGAAATTAGAGAGTAGTTCCAGACCATTGTCATGGCAGATTGGTAATTGGAAGAAGGTAAAAAATTCTTTGGCCAAGGATTCAAAAGTCGCATGGGACCCTGATTTTTCATCTACATACCATTTGGCTGATGGGTCGGTGAGTGTGTGTTGAAATAATCGCAGTCTGATGGAATCATCCATAATGCTATTGGAAGAGCACCATAGGTGAAAGGTCATGACATGGTTGGCAGGGTCATCTCCTGCCTTTCCTTCAAATTTGGGTATGTCTGAAGGTAGTTTGGTGGGCATTGCATGCCATGTGGGGTCATGCAATATAGGATCATTGGTGAGTTTTCTTAGATCCGATATGTTGAGAGAGGCCAAATATGGCATCTGTAGTTGGGGGGTAGGATTAGCTCCATCCATGGTGTAAGTGTGTTGTGAACCTGACCCTCGAGGGGGGCTAGGTGGGTTGGTACTTCCCCTTTGAGAGGAATTTGGTCCCCCACATCCACGTAAAGGAGAGCAAGTGGACGGAGGACCTTGGGAAGTGGACCCAAGTAATGTGGAACCAAGCAAAGTTGATCCTAAAATAGTAGCACTCACAGGAGTGTGTGAAGGTGGTGCTGATGAGTGGGCAAGACAAGACACTCCCCCTAAGATAGGAGGGAGGTTTAGCAAGTGTTGTGAATGATGGGGATTCTGTGGGTCCCCTATGATGTCCGACTAGCTGAGTGAATGTGTGCAAATGGTGATGAGAGTAATAAAGAAACAAGAGCCTTTGTTGTAAATTTTGAACTTTACACAATATATATATCAAATCAAAATGTAGTCAGAAGTGCATCATACATAAAGTGTTTTGAAAAATAAGCATATATGTGGATAAGTGGGTTTTGTCCACATGGAGAATCAAAGAAAACAAATGCTCATGTCCTAGAAGACATAACATCCTTCCTATCAAGTAGCACTGGACATTCCAATAGTACTCAACAGTGGGGTCTGAAGTCACCGAAAGAGAAACTAGTGAAGGATGAAATAATTGGTTATAATGAGGGTTAAAGGGGGCATATCTTGAAAGAGATGGCGATATTTCCCAATAGACACACAAAATCCAATCAAGGTGCAATTGCAACCCACAATTGCCACCTAGGTACCTTCGTCAAAGTGCGGCATTTAGATTTTCGGCCTAAGAAATGGGTCACAGGCTGGATCCCGTCCAAGAGGTGGGTGCCTCAAGGGGGGATGCATAGAACAACCGGACCTCAGCCTTCAACCCTTCACGGGTATCTCCCTGCCTTATGGTGTTAGGAACACTTGACTTGGAGGATTTTCAGTTCCCTATTTGACAACTTCTATGGTTTTGACAATGTGAGAGCCAGATAACGGGGAGTTATTTGGATGCCTATCCCCGAAATCCTACCTAGACTAAAAAATTTCTTTTGGCACCTTCTGTGGAGGAAAACTTAGTGAGTTTTTAGAAAAAATTTAGATGTAGTTGTTTTGAGAGTTTGGGGGTGTGAACCAACCTCATGGAATTAAAATGGGAGTGGATAGTTTCGTCAAGAAAAGGGTGGGGTGTTTTGGAATCCCTTTGGAAGAAACTTACTTTGACCTCCACGTTTCAAGAAGAATCTATGTGAGTGATAAGTGACTTTTGTGTGTGAATGAGTGAAAGTGTGCCAATTTTTAGTGAATTAGGTGTCACCTTGATGCATGTGGACTTTGTTTGGTGCTTACAAGTGTTGATTACCTAATTAATTAAGTGCCTTTGGTACAACCTTGCATAATTCAAAAGTCCCTAGGAAGCTAGCATGTGGACATGTGGGTCCATTACTATCCTTTTAACTCCCTATTGTGATGTAATCTAAGAAAATCTTTGAAAC
>SNQJ01S0047608.1:30292-43508 GCA_010110895.2 Picea sitchensis
TTCTAGTCCCAATGCAAGTTAAATGTGATTAAAAATGATTTCCAACTTATATTTTGAGTCAAAACAAGCCATCCATGTGGCGAAAATGAAAGCGAAAGAGGAAATTGATTTTAACCCCCTAAGTGCCTATGTGTTTTGACAAACCCCTTTATATGATGAGGGGACTAAGTGTGGTGCAGCTTTAAAACATGCTTGAAATCATTTTTAAGAAGGCTAGTGGCCTTCCCCACATCTCAACAACTTTACAATGTGAATTTTTGCACAGATGCGCAGGTCTCAGTGGAGACAGAGGCGCACAGAGCGCTTGTGCACAGACAGAAAATAGTTAATGAGCGCACGTGCGTAGAACAGAACTGTGCCTTGAGCCCATGTGTGCATGATGCGCATCTGTGGGCCTCAAAACCCACGCACAGGTGACACACGGTCGTGAATGAAAATTCTGGGTGGAATTCTCCCAATTCAACTTGGAATTAGATGATTGGCAGGTTGTCTTAGGCCGGTTAATGCACCTGCAAGTTAAATAAACCAAAATAAGAGCTAGAAAAACCCAAATGGGGTAGGAAATTGATACCTTTCCCTGGTGGAGTCACCAATTTGTTGCGCCTCTTTCATCACCTTAGTGAGCAAAATAGAGGTGCTTGCAAGCTCAGTTGGGTTTGTTTAGCAGGACAGCTGCAAGGAAAAGGGTTAGAAAAAGAAATATAAAACAACAACTAAGAATTAAACTAAGAAATAAAACAACAACTAGATTTATAAACATAGGGACATAAGGACAAAAGAAACAATGAGACCCATGTCACCAATGATAAGGCTGATATTAGTGAAAGAAAACACTGAGAATCAAGTGTACTATGAGTCCCTTCTTCCTCCAAGGGAGGGCTCTTGGACCCCCATAAATAAGCTCTTCTTACAACTTTGAAAATAAAAATGAAAATGGTGAAAGAATTCTTTGCTAATCCACTCAAGGGGTGAAATGGATTGCCCGAAGTAATGATGCAAGTATACTCTTGGCAAGGATAGAAGAGTCCTCAAGAGAATAATGGCAGCATAACTTTTCTATGAAATTCCTTGAAAAATGAAGTGTATCCATGGCCTTTTTATAGCATTCCTTTGGATTATTGTTCAACTAGTTTGTAGTGTGTAAAGAGGCTAATTAGGGCATTTCTAAGTCATTGACTAGCCACCCAGTCGAATCCAGTCTAGATTTGAGTGTCAAATCAACTTGGAAGCTGAACTAGAAGTGGGTGGGAGGCCGACCACTCTCATAAATGTGTTGTTTCTCAGGTGTGCGGCTTTTTGCGACAACAGTCGAGCATCATGCACATGTGTGCGAATCTTGCATTTATGTTTCGCGCATGTGCACGCACGCCCAGTGTCTTCATAATGCCCTTCAATTTTTTCACTATTTGTATAGTTTTTGACCCTTTATGAATGTTTTTGTGTTAATTCAGGTCCATGGATGTCTTCATAACTGTTTGACAATGTTGAATTCTTGTAACCATTTGTGGACAAAATTTCAGTGATAACAATGATCCTAATTGATGTGTAATGTAGAGAACTCATCAAATAACTCGATAAATATTCCGATTTCAAGATTATCCTTGAACACTCTCCAATGCTTGATATTATCAGGTATAGAGGGCCTATATCTAATATTAAAATCATACCTGAGATTAGGTGGTAGAGGGACTTTGAAATTGTTTTCCGAAACAACCAAAGAATCAACCATTAAATTCTCTTCTCCTGGAATGAATGAAATGTTGTAATCCACGAAAATATTGTCGATTAAATCCCACACTTCATTCTTGTAACTTCTGAGTCGAGGGTGGTTGGCCTGATAAGCCTTTCTGATATGCTGGACAATCAATTCGACGTCCTCGAACACTAATATCTCTCTGATTCCCATGCCCTTTGCATCCCTCAAACCCAAAACAAGAGCTTCATACTCTGTCACATTATTGGTAGCTTCAAATTCTAATTTGTATGACAGAGATATGGTTTTCTGAGCAGGGGAAATAAAAAATAATCTAGCACCAGCGCCTTCTATATAAGAGGCTCCATCAAAGAACATTTTCCACACATAGGTAATGAGTGGAGGAATTTCACAGAGGGTAATGAGCATTTTGATCTCAAGAGGGGGTTTAGGGGCATCAGTGAGCTGCAATAAGCTAGATCCCAAATCTGTATCAAGGGAAAAGATAGGTTGATTGGTGGGGTCTGCTTCATCACTTATAATGTATGCCAACTGAGCTTCTCTGTACAACCTTCTATGCTCTCCTATGAACATTGGAATGGTAGAGTATGTGAGGTCCATCTGCAATGTTCATATGAGTATTTTTATCCAATATCTTGACAACAACATGCCTAAATTGGGGGGAACATCAACTACCATAATGTCCATGACCACACTTTTCATGGGCAGCTGAAACAAGGTCACGACCAGATCTTTGATAACCCCAAGGCACTGCACCCTCCTGGAGTTGAAGGAATATAGGTCATGGTAATCCTTTGTGACTTCTAGTCCCAATTATTCCATAATGATTTTAGGCATGAGATTATGAGAGGCCCCTGAATCCATCAAACAATTATGCAGTACCTTATCGTGTATGTTCAAGGATGTGCATAACGGAGGGGATGAATCATCTCTATCTTCTACCATAGGGCCTAGGAGGATTGTTGGTTTTTCGTCTTGGAGGTTCACTGAGTTTGAGGAATGGCAAGGCAGTTGAGTTTGAAATAGCTTAGAGAGAGATCTTTTGAAATCTTCATGCTTGACTAGCTCTGAAATGGGAACAGGGATCCTGATCTTTTGGAATTCATGCTCAAAACTAAAGAAGGGAAGGGGCTTCAGAACTTCTCTCACTTCTGGGACAAGGTTTTTTTCTATTGGTGAGGGATTCTGGGCTTTCCTTTCCTTGCCGGTGTTTGCTACATCTTTAGCAGGCTTCTCTAATATGGGAGGTTGAGCTGAGATGTCATAATTCTCTTCTTTCCTCTTGGACCAGAGTTTGTATTTGTTGGGAGCGTCATTTTCCCTTTCCCCCTTACTCAACTCGATTATTTGGCTATCTATGAGGGATTCCTCATATGCAGATTTAGTTAAATGAGGAAATGGGGAGGTGTCTTCAATACAATGGATTTCAGGTTCAGTCTCTTCTTCTTCCCCTTCCTCATTAGTAACAAGGTTTCTTTGAAGAGGATTCTGGATTTTCTGATCGCTTCTATCTCTATATCTTTATTCCCTTGGCATAATTTGAGGAGCATGGTTGTTCGGCCTTCTAAAGTTGCCTCTGTTCTCAAAATTTTGAGGGTTTTTGTATGTCTCCTTCCCTTCTAATTCCAACCTTTCCATCCTAGCTAAAAGTTATTTTAGTAACTTGGTTACTTCATCCATTTGAGGGGGAGGGGCGGAGGAACTTGAGGTTGAGGCTTCAGACCTTCCCCTTCCTCGATCATTATTGGCCTTATTCCTGAGTCGGTCAACTGCCAATATGTTAGACTCTACTTCCAAGGTTGCGTCTTGCATATGAGCTAGGGAGGTAGCTCTTCTCTCTATTAACAAGAGGCAAAATTCAGGGTCAAAAGCACTAGCATAGGTAATTTTGGCAGAGGCCTCTATAGGCTTTATCTCAGTAGGGATTTTATTGTACATCTTGTTGAATATTTTGGAGAAGTCAGAGACAAACTCTCCCTCTTTTCTCTTTAGGGACCCAAACTCCGTGATGTAATACATAAAATCCTTTTTATCCCCTCATTGTCTCAAGAAAACATCGTCAAGATCCTCAATCCTAGCAATGGATCCAGGAGCCAGATCTCTAAGCCACTTTCTGGCCTCTTCATCAAGACTGTGGAAAAAAATCCTCATCCATACATCTTCATCCACAATGACATAGTTATTTGAATAACTATAAAAATATGCAAGGTCCTCCTCTACAGTTATGTCCCCCTCCCCTATAAACATAGGCAACTTCTTAAGGTAGCCACTGGCTGGGAGGTAATTAAGAGGCTGGTACAAGACCAGGGGGGCATATCTAGCAGCCACTATGGAGTCCATCATGTTTCTAGGAGGATTAGCACCTGCCATAGGGATATGGAGTGGAGTATAATTAGGGGGAGAAGGTGTTTGAGTAAGGGATGCTAGAAATGAGCTTCCAGGAGGAAAATGAAATGATAGAGGGTTTAAGGGAAAATCCATGGGACTTGGAGGGACATAGGTTTCCCTATCCGTAGCAGAAAAAACAATAATATGAGGAGGGGTGGTAAAGCTCGGGGTAGGAAAATATTTTGAGGAACTAGGTCTAAACCATAGTACAATTTTAGGGGGGAGAGGAGTGACAAGGATTTATCCCTCCAATGGCAGACCAGGAGAGGAAAACTCAACAGGAAAAATCCCAAAATTTAAAACTCGGGAAACTCCAACAGAAGGTGTGACAGGAAAATGAGAAAAAGCTATCAGAGTTTCTAAAGGAGGACATTAAAAATCATCATAAATACTTGGTTCAATAGTAGAAGTACTTTCACGAAGGGAATTCCCTCCTTTGATGATTTTCTCTGGTTCAGCTTCAGGTGTTGCTAAAGGCATCTTCAGAGTAGACTTCGTGTGTCTGCCTCTAGAAGCCACAGCTGAAACGGTGGAGTCGCGAGTGGATGCACATCAATGGAGTCACTAGAGTGGATTCGTCGGGTGCACAGTTGCAATCTTTGATGTACTAAGTTCTGATGCACCTTCATAACTAGTGATATTTGTCATTCAATCCGAGGGAAAATCTTCAATATTGTCCCCGACAACGGCGCCAGAAATGTTAGCACTGGAAGTTTCCCTTCAAATTGCGGGAAAGGCAAGCCCGATATCGATCATATTTTTATGTCATAGGTTGGTTATAAAAGGTCAAATCTGTGCAATCTTAGGAAAATATCGTCTTAACTCAGAAAACTGGGCTGGAACTCATAAGCAAGTGAAGTCTTAGTCTAACTTCAGACAGTGAGTTGTAGTAAAGGTGAGTAGGAGGAAGACTTCGGTGAGGAAATGTAGAGATTTTTTGAAGACATCAAGTCTCTCAACAATCCAAAGAAGAACAATTTAAACACAAGAACTTCTCAAATTCAAATCTCAAAGAAGCCGAAAGGAACCATAACAACACTATAATCAAAATTGCATCATAATGTAGTCATGATAATTCAAGCAAATCAGTCAATCATGAATTCTTTCAGCATCAGGGGGGAAAAGAGTGAGTAATAAAGTTGATTGTCATTAAACAAGAAGTTTCAAATGCGTATACATATCCATATGACCAGAGAGTTCATTAAAACTTCACAATTCAGGATCTTAGCTCTACCATCGACCCCTACAAAATATAAAAACATGAGTATATATACTCAAAGAAACTCACCTCCCTACATAATTGTGCTCAGGTCACTGCTTTCAAGACTTCGTGTCTTCTTTTTCTCCTGTCAGATTGCACATACATTCTTTTTTCAGACGCGATCTCAGATCAGTATGGGCTTTGCAGAAAACTTCATTGACAGAGTGACCTTGGGTTGACAGCCTGCCTCTAGGGCCGATGCTCCCATGCCTTCCATTTACAGGGTGAAATGAGGTTTGTACTAGCCCCCCCTTCTACCATTAACTAAATGACTCGGGATCAGGATGGAGATTGACACCCATCAATGCCCTGGGCGATGCCCATGACTTCTTCAAGATGGTTTCAGAACCTCAGGCTACTCTGTTTTCCTTCTATATTCCAACACAGGTGTTCTTAGCTCTTTGGTGCAGCCTCTTCCCATCGCCCCATGCGACCGCGGGCTGTGACCTCATGCTTATCTCGCATAGTATTTTGGGGCTTTGAATTTCGGGATTTTTCACTCCCCCTGATCTCCATTGTAACGATGCCTGAAATCGTGAAACGACCCTTTGATATCAGCGGTTGATCTTGATTTAGAATGGACAACCACGATCATATCCTTAGCCACCCTTAGTTTCTTGCCAATTGAATGGGCGCTTACCTTTCTCTTGGCCCAACATTCTATGTGACTTTGGTGCGTGATCGTGGGCTTAACTCTTAGGTTCCTCACAATTATGCATTTCTCGAATTCACGTTTCATGAATTCATGATGCGCTCTATGCACAAAACCCCAAGTCACAAAATCGCAATGCTCGGATTGGGCGCCACACATCTCCTTCGATCGAACGACCTTTATCATTTCTCCACTTTTAGTTTCACAAGTCCTTGCAACTCGCCCTTTGACCACTCCATCCTGCGATTCAACGAAATGCTAATCCTGCACCACACATCCTTCCTAGGATTGATGGCTAGGATGATATCGTGACTTTGTGACTGTGCTTGATGCTATTCTTTGTGCCAGTCAATGGTCCCAATATTCCAATGACCATCGATATGATCTACTTGAAAGATCCTTTCCGTTGAAGGTTGATCATGTTCTCTCAATTGATTGGAATCCATTTTTAAATGTTTCAAGTGTTGCATTCGGTGGTCATGATTGCGGCCTGTGATCGATTACTTGGGTGACTAGCTGGAGGCTCGGGCAAAATAAGAGGATCAGTGACAGAGGAAAAGGGAGAAATGCATTGACCCTATGGAAAAATAGAAAGGCTTATGGCCGATGAATTTCAGGCGGCGTGACAAGGAAAATAGGTCGATTAACTGGATGAATCCAAACAAAAAGAATGCCACAAGCGGAGAGGAAAAATTACAATCGAGTCTCCACAGGGAGGAAAGACAGACAAAATTACAGACTTAAGAAGGAAACACGACTCTAAATACCTTGATAATTTTATGTGCTAACACACCGGGTCATTGAATCAAGCATGTAAGGACCGGACCCATGGGATTTTTACGCAGGGAAGGTTGCAAATTGTGCCCTAGCACAGCGAAGAAAAGACACCTATGGTGATGTAAAGAAAGGGAAGAAGTGCTACAAGGTAGCCTCCATCCAAAACGACACAGTGCACCTAGCTTTCCAGTTAATCGTTGGTAAGATTGTCATGAAGAACAAACCAATACAGGTCACGGGGTTTGTCGTCAACCTCACAGGAAAATGCATTGAAGGAATGCAGATGAACTAGGCGAGCTACCTCATCAACCAGTTAGAGAAAGATTTTCATGAAGCGTAAGAACAGGGATACGAGTTTCACTTCAACTGGTTGTTGATTCTCGTTGCCTTCATTGCTTGGGATATTACGGAAGGAGAAAACTTCCCTGAAGTTGATCTGTCTGAACCACTAGACATGAGGTTCACTACCCTATGGTATTCAAGTGACATGGTGAAGAAATGGCATTAAAACGCAATGTTCCACTTTCCACACCTATTACTTGCAACTAAATAGGGCCATTGAATCCTTTCCTCGCATGACACCGAATACACTTCGTCAGTCTAGGCCATTCGTGAAGTTCCATGCAGAACAACACTTTATATATATCACTGCACATAGAGATGAAAGAAAGGAGGAGCTTACGAGTTCATAGTTATGGTCATTACCTTTAGAACAAGGTATGGTCATTACAAGTTCACAGTTGTGTCGTTTGGGTTGTCGAACGCACCTGTTGTTTTTATGTGCTTGATGAATGGTGTATTTAGGGACTATCTAGACAAGTTTGTCATAGTATTCTTGGATGACATTCTGGTGTATTCCAAGTCATAGGAAGAGCATGAACAACACCTGAGGATGGTGCTGCAAGTGCTGAGAGAGCACTAATTGTATGCCAAGTTGAGCAAATGCTCATTTTATCAGGAACAGATTCATTACCTGGGGCATATTATCTTGAAGGATGGGATAGTTGTAGATATTGAGAAGATTGAGGCCATCAAAGAATGGTCAGTGCCAAGGAATGTGGTGGAAGTTAGATCCTTTATGGGACTAGCGGGTCATTACTGAAGGTTTATCGCAGGGTTCTCAAAGATAGCCTACCCTATCACTTCCTTGCAAAGGAAGGAAAAGAAGTTTTAGTGGACTGAAGAGTGTGAGAAAACCTTCCAACGATTGAAGCAGTTGTTAACTAGTGCTTCAATCCTGAAGATTGTAGACCCAAATGTGGATTTTGTGGTGTGCACCGATGCATGCAAAGAAGGATTTGGAGGAGTCCTCAATCAGAATGGATTCGTAATCTGTTACGAGTCCATGAAGCTGAAAGAGCATGAAAAGAATTATGCCACTCACGATTTGGAGTTGACATAAATTGTTCACACTCTCATGAAATGGAGACATTACCTCATGGGGATGAGATTTGAATTGAGAATAGACCACAACGGTCTGAAATACTTCTTTGACCAGCCTACCCTAAATGCTAGGCAGAGTAGGTGCCTGGAGTTTCTATGTGAATATGACTTTGATATAAAGCATATCAAAGGGAAGGAAAACAAGGTGGTTGATGCACTCAGCAGGAAGGTGCACAAATTACATGCTACAACCATTAGCATGTACCAAACTAATATAAAGGGAAGAATTTTGGAGGCTGGAAATACACATTTGCAGTATAGAGAGCTGGTAGCAAAGCTACATCAAGGTGAGATTCCACAGAAAGTGGAAAATTATAAATTGGGAACCGATGGAATAATTCTATACTAGAACATAATTTGTGTACCTAATGTCTAGGACTTGAAACGTGTGATTTTGCATGAAATGCATAATGTCCCTTATGTAGGGCACACTGGATATCAGAAAATTGTGGCAACAGTCAAGAGCCATTATTTCTGGCCAGGTATGAAGAAAGACTTTGCATAATACATTGCCATATGTATGGAATGCCAAAAGGTTAAAGATGAGCACAAGCACCCAGCAGAGTTGCTGCAACCTTTACCCATTCCTGAGTGGAAGTGGGAAGTAGTAACGATGGATTTCATCATCGGATTGCCCAAAAAAGGCAAGCAACATGATTCCATTATGGTGGTGGTGGACAAACTTACAAAATATGACCATTTCATTCCGTTAAACACCACTCATAAGGCAATAGATTTTGCTGATATTTTTATGAAGGAAGTGGCACGATTGCACGGAATTCCCAATACGATTGTGCTTGACCGAGACCCAAAATTTACCTCAAATTTCTGGAAAGGGTTATTCAAGGGATTCAAAATTAATCTAAATTTCAATACAGCTTATCATCCTGAGTCTAATGGACAGATAGAGAGGGTGAACAGAGTAATAGAAGACACGCTAAGGATGTATGTGATGGACAAACCATCGAAATGGAAAGACTCCCTGCACTTGGTAGAATTCGCCTACAACAATGGGTATCAAGCATCGTTGAAGATGAGCCCATTTGAAGTGTTTTATGGCAGAAAGTGAAATACTCTAGTAAGCTGGGATAATCCACCTGACAGAGGAGTAGTTGGGCCAGAGTTGCTCAAGGAAATGGAAGAACAGATGCTAAAAATTAAGCAGAATTTGAAAGCTACCCAAGACAAGCAGAAGAGTTTTGCTGATAAAAACAGAACCCACAGAGAGTTTAAAGAGGGTGACCATGTTTTCCTGAAAGTAAAAGCTAACAAAAGTTCCTCGAAGCTGGGAAACTGTGCCAAGTTGGCAGCAAGATTTTTTGGGCCATTTGAAATCCTAGAAAGGATTGGACCAGTTGCATATATGCTTGCATTACCTACATCCATGACTATACATAATGTGTTTCATGTTTCATTGCTTAAGAAATATATACCTGATGCTAATCATGTTATCGATTGGAATTTGATTCAGGTGGAGCAAGAAGGTGTCCTGCAAGTGGATCCTATCCGCATATTGGATAGAAGCAAACAACTCCAGAATCGAGTTATAGGGCTTGTAAAGGTCCAGTGGACCTGGTATGGTCCTGAGGACACGACATGGGAGCATGAGGATGCTATGCGGGCATAATACCCACATCTTTTTGAATATTTTGGTAATCTTGCTGATACTGTGTGAAAGTTTCATTGAGGTCAGTGCAAAAATAAGGGGAGGGGATTGTAATATCCCCAAGGACAAGCACTGTTGTAATCATGTTTATGAATTGTAAATCATGTTTTGTAGGCTGGTGAGCCGAGTACTGATAAGATGGTAGGCTTATGTGTTTATTGGGCCAAAGAGCCTAAGTATTAAGGCCAGAAGCATGCTTTTGTATATGTATTATGCAGAACATTAATAAAATTCTAAACACCACTGCGTGCAGGCTGACCATAAAGAAATAGTGATGGGGGAATAAGCTTCCACAGAGTGTGTAAGGGAATGGGGGATGAAAAGTGGAAAGAAAGGCTAAGTGTTGGGCCTAGAGGTTAAGCTACGGGGCTTACCTCTAAAAAGGGATAATAATTTATTATTACTATTTCCAAAAAAAAACTAAGGTGGACAATTTTGAGTGTTGTTCTAAGTTCCTAGAGAGGAACGCATGCTGATGGAGCGCATGAAGCTTCATGGAAGAAATGTGTCGGCCCATGCACATGTAGTTAAAAGCTACAAAAGTCAGTCGTGGGGGGCGGTTTCTCCTCATTCTGCCATCCTTTGCGTCTGAGCTCTGCATATCGCACACATCTCCGAGAACCGAAACCGTGAGACCTCTGTGATTGTCCGGTGTATTCCCGTAAATTCTGTTTGGTCTCTGCATTTGGCCTCCATCCACAACCTCTACATAATTTCCTGTCATGCATCCTGTAACCGGAAAATTGTGAGCCAACTTGTGTCTTTTGTAGAACCCGACACCTAGATAATCACCTGAGCGGGTTGTGTTTCAGCGTCTGGTTGTTGTTATTTATGAGAATATGCCCATTTTTTTTTGTGGTAGTCATCCTAGTGTCAACTGAGTGTTGATGTTGTTACGGTTTCCCTCACCCGGTTGGAATTGAGCCGAAGAGTGTGCTAAAGAAGCGGGTTGTCAGGCCTGTGGTAGAATAAGCAGGTTGTCATGCCTGTGAGAAACTCCCTCCAGGTGAGAGAGAGTCTGCTAGGAGGTGATGTTTTTCCAGAGAGAGTCCAGCACTAGCTTCGGAGCTCTGATAGTTCCTGATCCGGCTTATTGCCGAGGCCCAGAGAGGAGACAAAGCACCGATGGACTCTGCTTGTGAAGGTGTATACTATCGGGCGGAACATGCATGTGGGGAATGAGAGTCTGTGAGTTGTGGGCGTAAGATGACTCCTTGAGAGAATCCTTCTGGTTGCTCTATGTAGTTTCCCTGTAACCTCAGCCTAGTATAGGATTCCCTTACCTTGGGTGGAGCTTAGTCCTAGCTCAGGGGTGACCCACTATTGAGCATGATGATAAGTGAGGTTTAAGGCTGGGAGATTCTAGGAAGGTCTGAACGTGGTTGGTGGAATTACTCCAGTTTCAAAGACAGGTATTAATATTGTTCTTAATTTATATGTGATGTTAGTCTGTGATACTTACTATCTTATCATGCATTCCATTGTGATGATGTTTACTGTTGATTTCATTAATTCTGTATGATGGTAGTAATTATATGTTTACTCTGTTAAGCCATTTAACTTCATTATTTTTTATTTCATATGCAGTAGCGTTTTCCTGCCCGGGGACGTTACACAAGTGATTACTTGCGATTCTTTAGAATTTTTTTTATGTCCTCGAAAAACATTAAGAGAAGATTTCCAACATCACCATAGTTTTGTTGAGTTAAGAGATTAGGAAGGTTGGTAGTGTGACAAATATTTTGAAAATGAGATCTAATCTGGGTATAGGCTGGACAATCTAAGAGAAATTGCTTTTCATATTAAACCTTTTTAGTGTCACAAAGGTGACACAATATTTCATCCCATGGTGTTTTAGGAATTGACTAACGCCCAATTTCACTATGGAGCTCGTGATAATTTGTTCGTATCTTAGCAATGCTTATTTTTTTCTTTACACTTGTCAAAACATATAGATAATTTTGATCTTCTGGATCAGGGTTGATTACATCCTTATATTACCTTAATTTTTTTTTTCTCTAACTCTTTATCATACCACACTTTCTCCTTAATTTTCGATTTGATGATATTTTTAATAGTATCTTTATTCTACAAAATGGTGTCTTCCATGATTTCCCAATAGTTTAGCCCAGACTGGGCATCTTTATGCCATCCTCGCTTGAGTCGATGGTGGTTGCGACTCAATTTTGAAGTAATTTTAGGAAGCCTCTTGTCTTCCATGTTGTTTAACTTGTTCTTATACATTAGGTATTTATTCATAGTCGTGCTCTCAATGGGGAGAGACTTGTTTCTAAGAGGAGGATGGGACAGGGTGTATTTCCTTTAATCTTGAGATGATAGATTATAAAATTCTTTTGTATTTTCCCTATCTTTCTCCAAGATTCACGAGAGATACTACAGCCCCAGAATTCACATCCATAAAGAATAACATGTGTAACAAGAGTCTCAAAGAGGATTTTCTTCTTATCCCAACTCCAAATATCGACTGATTTACAATTTTTTTCAAGCCCATAATAAGTTTTCCATTCCCTAATAATCATTTTCTCAATGTTATAATTCAAGTTGAGCTTGTGGTGAATATCAATTCCAATATATTTTTATGAAGTCACTTCCTCCAAGTGGTTGTTTTCATATACGAAGGTATCATAAGTGATCTTATTGGATTTAATAATCATGACCTTAGCCTTATCAATATTACCAGTCATACCCATATTGGAGCAAAAATCCTTGAGGATTCTTAGTTGGTTTTCAAGATCATGGGGAATCCTTTCCATAAGAATGATATCATACTCATAAAGAAGAAGATTGATGACTATACCAGTGAGAGAAGGGTCGACACAACCTGTTTTTTCCAAGCAATCTTATAACTTGTCAATGTATATGCCAAAAAAGGTAGGGGACAAGGGACAACCTTGTTTGACTCCAATATTGCAGTTAATATCTTTCGACCAACCCTCGGTATTTTTAAACTTAGCAATAACATTCTCATACATCCTTATTGCAGCATCCCTCAACTCGAGAGACACTTTTATCTCTTCCAGCCTATTCCAAAGGCTTTTCCTAGGAACTGTGTCAAAAGATTTTCTAAATTCAACAAAACAACACAAAAGATTGGTTTTAGTATTGCAAAACTCATATGGAATGATCCTAAAGGTAACAAGATGGTCCACAGTTGAATGATATCTCCTAAACCCAGCCTTGCCTTTATCTCTTTTACCGTGACTTTCTAACCAAAGGATAATCTTCTTTTCCAAAATAATTCCATAAAGCTTGGCTAAAATCAGGCTAATCATAATGGTCCTATAATTAGAGGGA